>NDGN011554685.1:24085-43439 GCA_002564285.1 Tympanoctomys barrerae | reverse complement strand
CTGGGCTACAAAGTGAGCTCAAGGCCAGCCTGAACTGCATAGCAAGACCCTGTTTCAAAAAGACAAAAAAAAAAAAGCCAAGAAACCATCCTAAACTCCAGAAGCCAGGAAAGACAAATCTTCCTGCGTAAGCAGTTCATGTCCCTACCTATCCACCCCAGATGCACCGAGAGTTACAGAAGAGGACTGTTGGCCGCCAGACTCCATAAACCAGCTCACGGAAATGGCTCTTAGGGTCGTTAATAATCGGGATCAGGCGGAGAGGGGCGAGGACTGCCTCAGAGACAGCTGTGTTCCTCGCTGCAGCCTGAGGCTCCCTGCTGCCCCTCGGCCACCTGACAGCAGCCTTCTTTGGCAGGCAGAACCAAAGCCCAGGCTGAGGCTCCCAGGCCACCAACGTCCTAAGAACAGCCAGTGTGCTTTCTGCAGACACAGTCACTGGAGGAGAGAATGTCAACCTCGAGCGAGCCAGGGCAGCCCAAACCCGTGACAGCCAGGAGGGCCGCTGGCTGCACTGCCACGGTGCTAGAACCAGCTGTCGGCCTGGCAGTCCCTTGGGCGGGCTCTGCCCGCGATGAAGCGGCTAAGAAATCTCCTCATGGCCTTAGAATGCCTGCAAATCCAGGGGAAGCCTTAGGAGCCAGCCAGGAGGGCCTGCTTCCCTGGCCAACGTCTGTCCCGGGTACACTAGCCCTAGATTATCTCCTAGCCAGTGGGGAGAGGGCAGCCATTAACAAAACTTGTTCCTCTCGTGGGACTACTCAGGGCAGGCTGAAGCAGATATAAAAAGGGCCATGACCAGCTCTCCTGGACGGCCCCCTTATGACCCAGATGCAGACCCCACGCCAGCAGCCAGAATGACAGCTGCCCTGCCCTGCCGAGCTTGGCTTCTCTTGCTGTTTTGCTGCTCCTGTGGGCCTGTCTTTTAATTGTTAAATCTGTTTCCTCAAGGCTACAACAGTTTCAGGCAAAGCTAGAGGTTGCCCAAGGGCACAGGCCCCTCCTTGTTCAGGAGCCAGCATGCACACACGATCCACTTAGATCAGACAGCCAGAGATTCTACCACCCCCAGGGCAGAGAGGGTCTCGCCCAGTATCAGCCTGAAGTGATGATAGAAGATAAAACAGTTTTGCCCCTATGCCCCTTTGAGGAGGATGGAATCTCTTGGGAGAGTGGAGAAAATTTGGGGACAGTGGGCAGGGCTTACTTCTGGGCCCTGACTCGGGACCTGTTGCCCATTGAAAGCATGGCCTGTGTCCTTCCCACCCCTCCCCGAGTGATAATGGCTCTCTAGGGCCTGGCAGGACAAAATTTAAAAAAATAAAAAATTTAAAGGTCTGGAAATGTAGCTATTGCAAAGGCCCTGGATGCAATCCCCAGTACTGTTTGTTTTTTTTTTTGTTTTTGTTTTTGTTTAAAGTTGCGTAGAGATCTGTTATTCCAAGCCAGTCCTAGCTAAACTGAAGGGGTAGGGGCCAGAGAGATAGCTCAGAGGCATCAACACTTACCTGGCAAGCACAAGGGTCCGAGTTAGACCCCCAGCCCCATATGCTATTCAGTCTCCACCCCGGATCCCCCGGGGAAGCTGTCTGCACCCACCGTGTGGCTCTGGAACCGGGCACGATGGCGCATGCCTGTAATCCCAGCACTCCGGAGGTTGAGTCAGGAGGATCTCTGCAAGTCTGAGACCAGCCTGGGCGCTACAAAAGAGAGCACAAGGCAGGCTGAAATGCACAGTGAGACCCTGTCTCAAAAAAAAAAAAGATAAAGTATGAATCCAAATTCAGATATTTTGGAAGGTTTGTTTCTGTTTTGTTTTGTGTCTTTTTAAGACAGGGTTTCACTATGCAGTACAGAGTGGCCTTTAACTCCCTCTGTTACTCTGGCTGTCCTCGAACTTGTAGCAGTCCTCCTGCCTCAGCCTCCCAAATGCTGGGATCACAGGCACGCATGCTGTGCCGTGTTCTACCATGCCCAACTAGGATTGTTTCAAATGTAAACTTATGAAAATTTAAAAAAATAGATGTAAAGAAATTTATACATATAGCAAATGGAAAGTGCTTTTGGATGAAAAAGGGTTTTATACGGTAAATAAAGATTTTTAGAATGTCTAACCAAGAAAAGTTTTCTTAAAATATTGATCACTACTTGGTACAAATTTACAAAAACTAGTTTAGCAAAAACTATGTATATATGATATATATATATATATATATATATATATATATAATCGATTTATTTTCTGTTTGCTGCTATAAGATTCTAATTAAGAAATAGAGTTCTAAAGGAGTTAGGATTTAAGTGTTGGCTTGCTATAAAGTCTTTTTTTTATGGTACTGGTGTTCGAATTTAGGCCCTTGCGCTTGCCAGGCAGGCCCTTGTGCTGCTGAGCTATATCCCCAGTCCTATAAAGTCTTTTAAATGATAGGTTTATAATGTTGGTTGAATGAACAGCTATTATTTTAGGTCATTATAGTATATTTGGTGTGCTTTATGTCTGGCATTGGAAATGTGTTTGTATTTGAGGACTATGAGGTGAGTCTGAGCTCTCGCTAAATGTTGATTAAAAGTTTATAGAGTGCGGGCTGGAGAGAGGGCTCAGCGGGCTAAGCACCTGCTCTGGCAAGAGCAGGGACCGGGTCCCACATCCTGGGTCCCACATCCTGGGTCCCCCAGGCCTCACTGGCCCCGCCCCGGGGCGTGCTGAGTCTGCACAGAGACCAGGTGTAGCGGCACCTGCCTGTAATCCCAGCGCTGGGAGGCTGAAAACAGGAGGGTCACGACAAGGCCCAGATGTGTAGTGGGAGCCTGTACCACGTGCATAAAATGAAAAAGAAAAAGTTTAGAGAGTGAGCAGTAAGGAAGTTTAATACATGCAAGGTAACAGACCAGTGTCCTCTTTTATGCAATATGTACTACATTTAGAACTCTGAAGATGGGTCAAAGCTTTTGGCATCGCTGCCTTCTCTTAGTTATTGGGGCTGTCTAAGTGGGGCCTGCCGCTTGCACAGTCTTGCCATTTAAAGCAGCATGGCACATATCAATTGGCTTTGACTAAATGAGCATTTTGTTATTGCATAAATGAGGTGCTTGGGAGCTGGCTCAGTGGAATAAGCCCTTCCCTGGCAAGTGCAAGGGCCTGAGTTCAATCCCCAGTTCTGCAAAATAAAATAAAATAAACAAGGGTTTTTGTTTTTCAGTTTGTTTTGGGTTCTGGGAATTGAACTTAGCGTCTTTGTATTGAACTATCTCCCCGATTCCTTTTATTTTTGAGACACAGTTCTGCTAAATTGTTAAACTGCTTAGGTAGTTCAAACTTGCAGTCCTCCTGCCTCAGCCTTCAGCCTGCTGGGATTATCGGCATGTTCCACATACTATCAAGCAGAAAATTTCTTAGACAAGTAACAAAGAGGACTAAGTGAAACACAGTCACCAGCTCAACTGCTTCAGGAACAAGAACTGATCACCAGGAGACGCGCGGCCGGTGGAGCTGAGCCAGGCTTGGAAGAGTGACACGTATGTGCAGCACGCTTCACTCATAGTACCAGGAGTGTGTAAAGGCAAGCCTGTGGCACCAGTGACAAAGGGGGCAGAAGAGGTGAAGAGGCACGAGGCGCCTCACAGGAGACGACACTGACAGGGCTAACAAACCACGCTCCATTAGTCATTAGCTGAGTGCAGGTCAAGGCCAGAATCACACGCCCGCCACGCGGCTGGGAAGATGAAAGGCTGTCAAAGCCAAGCGCGGCCAGCCTGGAGCCAGAGGCCTGCTCATGGGCACGGACACTAACGCGGTATTCCTGGGAACTGGAAAGATCTGGTGCCCGGCAGCGGTGTCTGCGATGAACAGCCCCGTGGAAACAGCCAGGGGCCACCCGTAGTCAGCCAGTGGGCAGATCTCAGCGTGAGCTTCCACGCACCACACTGTACACGCCGACCGAATGCGTGCCACCAACGAGCCAGAGAGGCTGCGTGCCGAAGCGCGCGCGTGTGTCATTCCACTGCTACAAATCACAAAACAGGAAAAGGCTGGGTGGATGTGTAACTGGGTGGTGGAGGCCAGGCGTGGTGGTGCACATCTGTGATCCTGGCACTCTGGGAAGCTGAGGTAGGGTCACAAGTTTGATCCCTGCCTGGGCAAATTAGCAACTTAGACCCTGTCTCAAAATGAAAAGCGCCAGGATGTAGCTCAGAGCAAAGAACCTGGGTTCAATCCCCAGTACTGCAAAAGAAAATACATAACAAAAATAAAACCTGGGGGCAGTGCGGGAGGGGATGGGGACACCTGGTGCTTGGAAGTACATAGCGATTCATCAGGCTGCATCATTTTATTTATTTATTACTGTCTTATGTTTTATTTATTTTTTTTTTAATTTACTTTTCCGTGTTTTATTCCACAGGAAATGAGGGGACAGGAAACAGCCCAGGGTGGGGGCAGGGTTAAAGCCTGAGGGCAGTGCCAGGGCAGGGGTCAGACAGCCTCCAAGGGTCCTGTGGCCTCCAATGGGGCCTACAGGCTGCAGCCTCTCTCCTCCAGAGATGCCAGCTCAGCACAGGGCCCTCATGTGACCACAGGGCTGCCCAGTCATTTCCAAGTCCTGGTTACTCCCAGGAGCCTCCGCCTCTGGGCCTCAGTCTCCCTGCCTATAAAACGGGGTGACTGTGGTCGCAGTGGGCAGAACAGGACGCTGCAGGCCTCTCACTGTGGTCGCTCCCTTAGCCCTCCTGGCCCTGCCTCTTCAGTGTCCAGGCCAAGCCTCGACCAGCAGGGAGTGCTCCACATCACCGGACCCAGGGACCCAAAGGGACCTGCAGCAACTCCAATTTGTGAGGCATCTTTCTGGTTCTAAAGTTATCTGGGGGTTTGGTCTCCAGGCCTGCCGTGCCGGCCCCGCCCCCAGGACACACTGAAATGGCAAACTGAGACTGGGTATAGTGGTGTACACCTGTAATCCCAGCTCTTGGGAGGCTGTAAACAGGCAGATCACTACGAGTCCTATCTAGTAGTAGTGAGACCCTGAACACCCTGTAGACCCTTCCCTAAAATACAAAAATAAAAAAAATTAAGTTATCTGGACCTGGGGGGTGGCACAGCATTTCACTGACATAAACAAGGACAAGGCTCTAGTTCCATCCCTGGCACTACAAAAATAATCACAAATCAGGCATGGTTGTAATCTCAGCTCTTGAGAGGCTGAGGCAGGAGGATTGCCCTGCATTTAAGGACAGCATTAGCAAGACTCTGTCTCAAAAAAATTATAATAATAAAGGAATAAAATAAAAACATTCCTCCACAAAACCTAAACAAACAGAAAAGCAAAGGGCACAGACTCCACTTTCAGGTCAGCTGCAGCAAACATAAAATCATAGTCTTCCACTTGAAGAAACAGCCTGGAGTGCCTGGGCTCTCTTCCCAAGCCCCGGATGGAACTCGCTCTGCACACATCATGCCAGGGACAGGGCCGGGACCCCCAAGAACCCCAGTCTCTGTCGATATGGTAGGGAAGCGTGAGCCAAGGGCAGGGCCCAGGCCTCCTGGGGTCGGTTTTATTCCCCAGAGCTGTGACTCTGAAGCCCACAGAGGACACAGAGCCAACCAGACACTCCACAAATGGCTGTCACAGTGAGGACTCGGGAGGCCCCAGGAGCCAGTCAGGGCAAGGGTCTTGGCTGCAAGCAAGCAGGGCTGGGGTCAGAGGACAGTGGGTGTCAAGGCAGGGGCGTGCGCACAGCACCCACAAGCACAAGTGCTCCGTTTCTGGAACCCTCACCTGCTGACCTCCACAAGAACTCTCCCAGCCGATGTCAGGAGCCGGGGACCATGGCCAGACACCCTGCACTTGCTAGAGAAACCCTGGCACAAGGTGGCCGGCTGCCGGCTGGCACAGCCCCAGGACGTGAGGCAAGTCTAAGCCAAGTCCTAGGGTGGGCCGTGGGCAGCATCCACAGGCTGGTGCAATCCACAACCCTTCAGGCCCAGGGCCCTCACCTGGGATAGAAGCCCCTGAGCTAGCTACACAGGCAAGCGCCCTGCTGAGCACACCGCTCAGCTCGACAGCACCCCTGGAGAGGGACAGTGGCCACAGTGCACAGTGGTACCCCAAGCCGCTAACAGGCGAGGACAGGGCACAGAATCCTGAGCACAGGCAGGAGACCCGCTGGCTTTCAGGGAAGGCGCAGAACGCCCAGGCTCCCTGTGCACAGCTCCACCACGGTGCACCACCCTGCTCTAGGGCAGGCTGAGGAGTGAACAGCTGCAGGGACTTGGTGTGCTGGTTTCCGAAAGCAGGTGACTACTGACGCCCTCGAGGCATTTTGTTGCTCTGCTCCCTGGTGTACACTAGGCCTCCAGGCCTCTAACCTAATTCCTTCAGTAAACTACAGGCCCCAGGCCCTTGTCCTGGACAGCCAGCCACTGACAGGTGGCCACAGGGCAGGCCTCAGTGCAGGTTCCCTTGTAACCTCCTCCTTCCCACCACAAAGCACAGAGCAGATGACCCTGGTTTCCTGCCAAGCCTGACCCTGGTGTGTTTGTTTTCCCGCTGGAATTCCACAGCAGGATGGGGCCTGAGCCAGGTGGCACGCAGAGGACTCGGGCGGCCTCACCCACTGCTGACCTGCGCAGGGCTTCCTTCCTCTGAGAAGTCTCTCAAGTCCCTGCTCGCTGAACCTTGCACGGCTAGCACTTCACACCTGGCTGTCCCTGCCCTGGCTCCTGATCAAGCCCACAACCTGTGCAGGCACCAGGCTGGGCACAGGAGCACTCAATGCCTGTTGGGCAAAGCAGTGAGCAGTGTGCAAGTAGATGCGGGGCCTTCAGCCTTGCACCCCACCACGGGCCCAGGGCTCCCTATGCAGTCTAAAAGTGGACTGCTACACGCAGGCCCTGAGCTGTCTCGTGGTGTAGCCTGCATGAGTCAGCAGCTGGGGACACCACCTTCGGAGCCCTATGAGCTGCCTCCCACTTCAACTTCAGAGGACAGCCAGCCCCTCCTTCCAATCAAGCCAGGCCGCGGGGCAAAGGTTGTCTTGGATTTATTGGGAGCACTGGTCCTGTGGGGAGCCTAGTCACATGCACCAGGGGGCCCTAGAGCTAGCCCCAGCCCCACCAACTGCCCCAGCCCAGCCTGGCACTCATTCCATCCTGAAAGTGAGGCAGGGGAGCCCCAGGCTTCTGCAGGTGCCACAGCCGGGTCCAGCTGGGGGCAAGAGCTGACCAGTCCTCCAGAGCTACAGCTGAGTCTGGCTGGGAATTGGACTGCTGGGTGGCCCCTGGCCAGGGTCCACAAGCTGTCTATCCATTGGGGGCCCAGTGTCAGGCACAGCCTCCCTCCTTGTTCAGCCTCCCACGCAGATTGCCTCCATCGGCACGGCTGGGCCGGGATCCTGTGGCCGCTTGTGTCACCTGGGCCCAGTGTAGCCATATGGGTGCCGCAGCAGCAGGCTCTGGTGGCTGGGCAGCACGTGCGTGTGGTAGTGCTCCACCATGCTGCCCACACTGGTGAAGAGGACTTCACCCTCCAGGTAGAACTTGGAGTCCTGCGGTGCCGGGAGGAGCATGGTTAGCAGGCCCTGGCACCCACGCCTGAGCCCCTCTCTCCACCTACAGTCCCATCTGTAAAGTGGGGCAGTCAGCAATCACAGTGACGAAGTCTGACCTGTGTCCCTGAGCCACTCCCTACACCCCCAGAGATCCAACAGGGAGCCTGCATCTAGGAGCTTCAGCAAGGTGTAAATAAAGCCAGGGCGTAGGTCTGACCACCAGCCCCACTGGGGAGCCCTGGGCACAGGCAAGAGGGGAGGGGATGGGATCCGGGCCGCCTAATACACCCCAGTGGGGAGCCATACCCAGCCCCTCCTGAGCCCATGTCCCAGTCCTGGGTCACTCCCAGCAGAGCCTGGTCCCCCACCTTCTCAAAGATGCGGTAGTTCCTCAGTTTGTTGGAGGACTCGTCCCACACGACTAACACCTACAAGGAAAGAAGCCTGAAGCAGAAGGCGAAGTCGAGAAGCTGCAGGGCCTAGCTTGGGGGCCCCTGGGTCCAGGTGCACCAGACTGCGTGGTGGGATCTTGGGCAAAGTGAGGGGGGCTGCAGGCCCTGCTGTGAGCAAGTGTGCCCTGAGTGGCAGGTGCCCAGAGCCACCTCTGACGCCAGAGGGCACCGCTTGGCAAGGTCACACCTGCAGGGACCTGGCAGTGCTGGCCCACCTGACCTCTGAGTACCCCCAGCCCCGCCTGGCACTGTGTCCTGGCACCCAGCCCCCGACACACTGAGGGCTCCCCGTGTACAGAAAGCCTCTTACTCCTAAGGAGAGGGAGGCTCCTGAAGGCGGGGGGCTCACAGGCAGCCCACCTACGTGCTGAGGAGGCCTCACACAGAGCAGAGAGCCACAGACTACAGAGCCCCACCTCCCTCAGTCCCCAGCTGTGTGCACAGCCCCTACCTTGCCCGACTTGGTGGAGGAGTTCCGGATGCCATACAGCCCATCCTGGGGCTCTCCCTGGGGGCTGGTGGCTTTGAACAGCCTGAAACCAAACAGCCAAGTGGATGTGTACCTGCTGGACACTCCAGGGTACTGGACCCACCACTCCAGGCCTCCTACACCCCCCAAAAGAATGGGGAGAGGGTAGTCGGCCTACCCGGCTGCACCCTGGGCTGCGTGCCTGGCCAGCAACTGCCCACCAGCATGCTGGGGGCCAGAGAGGCAGGAGCTTATCCCCCGACCCCCTGGGGTGCCCGGTGGCTGCACACTGACCTCTCCACTTCACAGGATTCCGTGGTGTTGATGAAGACCGAGTTGGGCAGCGGCACCTGAAAGGTCACCGTGAGGTCAGCGCTGGTGCCCAGCTCCCACCCCCCAGCGCTGCCACCCTGCAGAGCCCAGCTGTCCTGCAGCCCTCTTGCTCAGCTCCTGCCAGCCTTGCCTTCTCATAATCCTCATCCGAGTCCTCCTTGCCGGAGTCGGCCTGTGAGGGGTGCCGGGGCTTTTCAAAGGAGAAGCTCCTAAAACTCTGCCCGTCAGGTGGCGACCGCCTAGGGGCAAAGGAGAAGGCAGGACTATGTCTCCCTTGGCCTGGCGGACAGGCACTCTCACTCCTTGTGCATGTGGCTGCCATAGGCTGGGCACAAGAATCCAGGCATCCGCAGGGCAATGGAGCCTTGAGCCCGGCGCCCACTGACCCAGAGGGAAGCGGGGACTGCCATGGACGCTGGCCAGGGCCCTGAGCACTGGCACTCAGGCATCACCATCTGTGGGACACCGCTCAGCCACAGGGAGCAGACAGAAGTTGGCACAGGACGCAACCCAGTTCCCAGGGGCCCCGCAGGAGGACCCTGCCCCCTCCCCAGGGTAGGGGTGCTCCTCTCCACCAGGACTACTGCCCACGGGGGAGGCTGCGCCTGATGATGTCCCTTGGCATCTGCCAGACCCAGGACTGGCAAAATGACTGATAGCAGAGCCGCCTTGGGAAGGACATGTGTGACACAGCAGCTCCTGGCTCTTCCCAGCAGCGGCAGGGGCTCAGAAATGTTGGAAGAACCCTTGTAGGAGTGACCAAGGGAATGGAGGACATCCTGGGTCCCTGGCATCAGCCTGCAGTAGAGCGGGAAGCCCAGATGGCCTGGGCTGAGTCACCGCTTCATACCACATTCCAGCCACTTGCTCCGGGGAAGGACACAAAGGCACCTTCAGGGCTCCAAGCTGAGACATGGCCCTGGGCAGGGCCTGCAGACACAGCTGAGGCTGTCCCCTCCGCTTGCCCCTCATGGGTTCCAGGAGGCTGGCATCTCTGAGGCCACTGGGACCCTGTCCCTGTTCCACGGTCCTCTAGGCCAGACAGACATGCCACAGGGCAACCCTGGGCATCCCCATGCCCCTGAGGCAGGCTGGGATCACCAGAGACTCCTCCCACTATTTTGGGGCTCAGATGCCAGGATGGGCAGCTGGCCACAGGCCCGAAAGCAGGCCCGTGGGGTCGCTGGGCGGGGAGGCGGGAACCACCGCACGCAGACTCACTGGAGGTGGGGCAGCCGTGCTTTCTCTGGCCGGGGCAGCACTGCGGGCCGAGAAGTGGCGTCCGGGAAGGGCGGCTTCAGTGCGGGGGGCCTGGCGGCCACAGGGGACAGGAAGAGGCCGGGCTGGGCCGCCTCCCGCGGGGGCCCCTCTTCAGCTATCTTTGGGAACTTGGGTTTGTTGGCTGGCACAGGTGGGGGCTCGGAGGTGGGAAGCCCCCGAGGGGACAGGTGGAAGGACTTGAGCTTGTCACAGTTCCTGGAGGTGGCAGCAGCTGTGCTGGCACAGCTGGAGGAAGTGCTGGCCCCATGGCCAAGTGTCCAGGGCTCTGGGCTGGGGCTGGTGCCCTCTTGGAAGCACGGGGGTTTCCACAGGCCGGGCCCAGCAGGCAGGCTGCTGGGTGGGGGGTCACTCATCCTCCGGGAGGTGGTGGGCACTCTGAGGCCAGACTCGGCCCACCTTGGGCCCAGTGGGTCCCTCTTGGCATCCTCAATGGCTGCACTGGTGTCAGGGAGGCTTCGCTTTGGGGGTGGGGGCGGCAGCAGTGGGCCTGAGCCCTTGGAATTGAAGGAGTGAGCTCGAGGCAGGTCGGAGAAGGCAGGCTTCCGGGCCGAGGGCACGGGGGGTGGCGGGTAGGCCGGAGGGTGAGTCAGGGGGTCTGTGGAGCACAGGGCACAGGGCGATATCACCGCCTCTGTGGGAACAGGAGGCCGTGGCCTGCTCACCTGAGCCCAGCCCCACCCCGCAGCCTACCACCTGGCCCTGCAGCCCCTTGAGTTCCCTAAAACCCAGGTGCCAGGTGGTGGCCACCAGGCTCCAGGGGTGGCTAAGCCAGGGAAGAGGCGAGTCAGGGACCAGCCAGGAGCTTGCAGGGGGAAGAGGATGGCCAGGGTCTCTGCATAACAAGCTGAAACTGCTGTGAGACATCCGGGAGACAGCGCAGGGACATGTAGGTGTGAGTCCAAGGTGAGGGGGAGAAGGGAGAAAGGAAGAGGAGAGGCAAGGTCCAGGCCAGGACCAGCAAGAGCTCAGGGACAGCCCGAGGGAACAGACCTGCGGCCTGCGAGGACTGGGTAGGCAGTGAGCAGCCGGGACACAGGCAAGGGCAGCGGGTGGAGAGCCCAGGGCTGGAGCCCCTCGGGGCCAGGCCCCAGTGAGGAGCAGGACATGGAGGGAACAGAGGTCACTAGAGGAGCAGAGTGAGGGGCAGGACATAGGACCGATGTGCCTGGCACCACCCGTCACCTGCGGGTGACTGCCTGAGCTGCGGGTGGCAGCCATGAGGTAGCATGCTCTGAACATTCATTGTTATTTTTTATCTATTTTAGTTTTTGCTTTTTTGGTGGTACTTGAGGTCGACCCCACAGTCCTCACACTGAACCACATTCCCAGCCCTTTATATTTTTAATCTGAGATAGGGTCTTGCTGAGTTGCGGATCACCCAGACTAGGCTTGAATGTGCAACCCCATGCCTCAGCCTCCCAGAGTGCGGGCATTACAGCAGGCACCACAGCAGCTCTGAACCTCTTAATACATGGGTCCTAGCAAGGAGACCGGGCCCCCCACCTCCCACCCACCTGGAGACCCCGGGGCCCTGCCCCGCCTACCGTCCAGCTTCACAGGCTCCGGGGAGTCAGGCTCCAGGTACGACTCATCATCATCCTCATGCTCATAATCTGGGAAGAGGGAGGAAGCTGAGGCCCAATCGGGGGGCAGGGGCAGGGCTGGGGGTGGGGGGAGGTTAGGCCACAGGAACCTGGCTGTGGAGGTCAGTGGGGAGGCCACTATCCCTCTGCCTGGGGACAGGGTGGGTGCAGCTACGCATGCTGGTCAGGTGGGGCAGCGGAGCAGGCGCCAGCCTCACCTTCGTTGTCTGTGGGATATGGGGAGAGGCTGATGTCCACGGGCCGCTCCACTGCACCGTAGAAGCTGTCTGTGTCCGAGCTGGAGTCACTGACACACAGGGAGGAGAAGGGCCAGCAGTGACTCAGGGCCTCGGCACTCGACGCAGGGCCGTCCCACAGACACGCACTCCACTCACAGGCACGCGCAGACGGGCACACAGCTTCACACGCACACGCAGCAACAGATGCGCCTGGACACACATGTAGTCCAGGCTCTGGGGGCCACATGCTGCCCCACTTGGCCAGAGACCTCAGGACTGCGCCCACGCGTCCCCCTGCCACAAGCCTGGAGTGAGGTGAGTGTGCCTGTTCCCTGACTACGAAAGGGGGACAGTTCACTACTCCCCACCATCTCGAGGCTCTCTCAGGGCATCTCACGGGTGAGGCTGCCGAGGCCTCAAATGAGCTGTGCAGTGGGGACCCCAAAGCCCTGGACTGCTCGCAAGGGGGCTCTCCATTGGGGGTTCAGAAATACATGTGACTTCCACATGAGAGCCCCCAAAGGGCAGCATGAGGATGGGGACAGGCAGGGAGGGAGCGGAGGGCAGGCACGCTCACGTGGGCTCACACACTTGAACAAGCTGACCCCCGCACAGCTTACACAGGCAGGACTCACAAACACACATGGACTCCACACACGGCACACACTCCCATAGGCAAGGAACCTGCCTGGCACCCCAGAAAAGTCCTTCACCAGGGATTCTGGGCCATGTCCCCAGAGCTGGAGAGACATGCAAGGGTGCCAGACCCCAGGGATGACCACCAGCCAGTCACACCCCAGCCCACCTGGTGTCCAGAGGCAGCTCCTTCTTCTCATGGAAGTGGCCGATCTCCCGGCGCAGCAAGGCCATCCAACTCTATGGGTCAGCCAGGGTGCAGCGGACACACGTGGCATGAAGCAGGCTCCGTGCTGTCCAGGCAGGACCTCCTCCACTCTCCTCCCTTCCCATCCCACAGTTCCACCCAGGTCAGGGGCCAGCCGTCTGGGACCAGCAAGGCTGTGTGGCTCTGACATAGCCTAACCCGCCTGGGTCATGCCCACTTCTCATGCACAGGCCTTTCCCTGGCGGCGTCCGAGTGGCCGCAGGCGCCTGAGGCTGCCCTGCTCTGGCTCACCTTACGCTCATCCTCTGAGGAGGCAGAGAAAAACCATGTGCGGTGCTTCTTGCTGATGTGGATGATCTTGAAGGGGAAGACATTGTTGGACGTGGTCTCCTCAGCTGCCCGCATCACCCTGAGGGCACAAGGGTCACCTTCTGGTTCCTACTCAGAGGGGCAGCCTCACAGACCATCCCTAGCATTGCAGTGGGAGGGATGGGGCTGATCTGGACGGTCCCTGCCGCCACTGCTTCTGCTGCTGGGCCGAGTTCATGTAAGCTTGTACAGGCCTGAGGCTGGGTATCTGGGGCACGGGAGTGACTCCACAGGGAGCCCCAGAGCTACCATTAGGGAGGTCCATCTATTGTCCACAGGGCCCTCAAGCTCCTTCCCTGCCTTGGCCAGAGCCCCAGAGAAGGACCAGAGGCCTGCACAGGGCTGGCTTCTTGGCGTGGCGCCCTCCACTGGTGGCAGTGTGGACGCCAGAACCTGGAGTGGCAACTGACAGAATGAGCACCCAGGCCAGGCCTGTCCTGATGCTGCCCCTACTGGCCTCACAGGTAGGAGGGGCTCGGCCCTTCGGGGATGGGGAGGGCGCAGGGCTCAGCACCAGCACTGATCCCTGCTCCACAGCTCCTCAGTGCACGGGGCTCTGGCCTGGCCAGCCCCTTGGCCTGGAAGCCCTGGAGGGCTGCTCAATGGATAGTGCCAGCTCTGGCCCATGGGCAAGGAGGACCTCGAATGGGGAGACCGGGCAAGGCCTAGGCTGGTTCAGAGCCCTTGAAGAGTGGCTGTGGTGGGGAGGGGGAGGAGAGATGCACACGCTGGACCACAGGTAAGCGAGACCTGGCATGGGGCAGAATCTCAGGCCATCACGGAGGCCAAAGCAGAGGCTTAGGGGACAGGTGCATCAGGAAAGCCGAGACCACCCTCGGGTGGGCACCGCCACCTGGGCTCACAGCCACTCACCGGTTATAGCCATTGAGTGAGAAGGCGCCCTGCGGGGAGGCGGATGTGCTGCTCTTGAAGTAGTAGACGCAGCGCTTGTGGATGATGACGAAGCGCAGTGGCCCTGGGGATGGTGGGTGGTGGGCTGAGCCAAGGACCTGACTGGCACACTGGCCACTCTGGGGAAACGGGCTCTTGGGTCCCTGTGAGGAAGGCGAAGGAGGGCCGAGGCAGGCCTGGCCCTGTGCTGAAAGGTTGCAGGCTCTTTCCTCCCATGCTGCGGAGCCAGTGCCATCAGCCACAACACCACCCCAGCCAGGCAGTCACACCAAGTGTGAAGCTCAGACCTGAGCAGCCCTCCCTGAAGGCTCCCTGTGTAATCAGTGCCCACACAAATGCTGGGCAACCTGGGCACCCCCACTGTGCAGGGCCAGGGCGTCCTGGGCGGCACACCTGTGGCCCCCACAAAGGACAAGGCCTGGTGCTATGCCTCAGGCACCCTCCCCTCTGACCTGCTATCCCCACACCCAGTGGACTCCTGGCCTGGCACATGATCTCTTCATGTGCTGGGTGACCACCCAGTATGAGCACTAACATCATTCTGTCCCAGGTCCAGCTGCACCACCCTGGGCCCTGTCACACCCGAGGCACCACCCTCCAGAGAAGAAAGGGAAACTGAGGGCCACCAATGGAGGAAGCAGAGATGTGCCCCTGCCCAAGGAGCTGCAGCACAATGGGGACCTGGGTCAGGGTCCCCTGCCCACCCCTGATGGTACCTGCGACCTGGGACTCACATTTGAGCAGCTGCAACTGGGTGCCCCCCTTCTTGTGCAGGTAGCCAGCCTTGGCCACACCCCCAGGCATGGTCAGCAGGTTCTGGGCACCGATGGCCTTCATGGGGACCGGCCAGTGCATCTCCTCAGCTGCCATGAAGCTGCAGTGAGAGCAAGAGCACGGCTCAGCAGGCAGGCACATCTAGGGCACTGCCATGCTCCAGCCTGGTCACAGCATTGAGAAGGGAATGCCTTTCTGGAGACCCCACAGGGACAGGGCCACTGGCCTGGCAGATGGGCCTGGCTCCCTTGGACTGATCCCGGTGCTGCAGCTTTGTCACTTTGTCATCACTCGTCCATGCACACACAAATGGCCCATGGAGCACTGGGGTACAGTAACAATGAAGCCCCCATGTGGGTGAATCAGACCTAATGTCAGATGGTCCCACAAGGTGGCCTGCCCTAGACAGGAAGCCAGGTGGGCTACCCGGAGGTGGCAGCTTTTGCCTCAGTCCCACACCGGCCAGCATGCAGAGTCCCTGAGTCCCCGTGTCCCAGCTGCTGTGAGGCGCCCGCACTTCCAGTCACATCTGGGGTCTTCCCCACTGTGCTGTGTCCTGGCCCAGGAGTGGGCCAGCCTGCAGCCAGCGTCTCTGCGGCGGAGCAGCGGGGCGGACCCCAAGGCCCAAGCGCCCAAGGTTCTGGCAGCTCCAGCTCCAGCCCGGGACAAGGAAGAGAAAGTCTCCCTACAACGCCCGATCGAAGACTGCGCCAGGGACGTCCTCCGCCGGGGTTCCAGCCAGATCCCTCCGCACACAAAGCCCGCTTTAGAGAGGAACACCGGATGGGCAGGGGCTCCGCCACCAGCTGGGGTTTGGTCAAAAGCACAGCCACTTCCCGTGCCCTGCCCAGCCCGGGTAGGGGACCCTGTCTAGCGTCCTAGGGGTCTGCGCCCGCGACGCAGCCCTGCCTGGCGCACAGCCCCCAGACCCAGGGCCCACGCCCGCCTTTGTTCCCACAGCTGCGCCTGGGGGCCGTGACTCTGGGTCCCGGGTAATGATCCTGCGGCTCGGAGCTGACCCCGGGGCTCGGGGGCGTGGGATCCAGGATCTGGTTTGGTGAAGCAGGCTGGCCAGCCAAGGGCCAAAGCCAGGGTCCCCCTCCAGCACCCGGGGTCAGTCTCCACACTCACGGCGTCCATGCGGCAGGCGCCGGCTTCCGGGGAGCGGCGAGCGCCCTCGTCCCCCTCGAACAGCGACACAGTGTGGGCCCCTGGCCCCCGGCGGCCACCTCAGCCCCCTCCCGGCAGGCCCAGCTCCGCGGCCGGGACCCCGCGCCCGCCATACCGCTTTCCCGGGTCCCTGGGCCGGCTCCGCCCCTTGGGCAGGTGAGGGACCCGCCCACTCACGTCACCCGGTGCCGCCCCGCCCCTCGGGCCTTGGTTCCTTCAAGCCTTTTGGAAGATGGGAAGCCCACATCTAGGAGAGCAGCACCGAGCCAAGGAGGCGCGGATGCTGTTGAGGCATCCCAAGGACACCCCAAAACCTGTGATCCTGCCCGGAAGCCGGGATGACCCGGCTCTACCGCCCCGCCCTCCCCAGGCTCAAAATCACCCTGTAAGCCGTCAGTACCCTGGGTATGTGCCACCTTGTTAGTGTCACCCCAGTCCCCCAAAGAGTCAGGGCCTGGGCACATGCGTCCCCAGTCAGCTCCCAGCCTCCGCTCCTCCCTCTCTTGCCCCAAGGGTCCCACCGTTCACACTGGGGCCTCCTGCCCCTTCCTGCCTGGGTGTGTGCAGCAGTCTCCCCATCCGGACTCACACCACAGGTCCCCTGCCCTCACCCTCACCGCCTGGCATCTCTCCCCAGGCCTCCCCCCTCAGCTATCCTGCCTGACTCCTGCTTGGTCTCCAGGGAATGACTCCTTCAGCTCCCAGCCTCTCCCACCCAGCCATCTTCCCTCAGCCTCTGGACTCCTCATGGCCCCGCTGTCACCCAGGCCCCACAAGAACCTGCCCCCCCTCCACTGTTTGCAGCACCCCATTGCAACTCTAGCCCCTCACAAAGTCTTCCATTAAACAGAAGACCAGCACCACCCCATCCCACCCCAGGAGGACTGTGCAAGACAGGAAAACACTGGTACCATATTTCTTACCTTAGTGACCCGTGCACACCCACATCTATAGCAGCACCACTCACAACAGTTACATGGTGGAAGTGGCCTGTGTGCACTGGAAGGTGAACGGGTAAAGAGAGCATGGTGTTTACCCTGCTGTCTGTAGGAAAGTGGGTGCAGCTTGAGGCCACAACGTTACGGGCGCTAATACCGCGAGGTTTCTCCTGCATGAGAAGCCCAAAGAATAAGTGAAGAGCAAAACAAGAGTTAGGCAACGGGAGGTAGGGAGACAGGTCTCTCTGCAATAGCAAGGAGACCATGAGACAGCGCAGTGAGTGAGGAGGGCAAAGCGGGCGTAAGAATGAATGAACGTGCGGGAGTGTGGTCACCACATGCTAGGCTGACTGCAGGCGCTTTACGCCATTCCTCCATGCTGTGCTTTACACCTGCTGAGGACAGTTATCCCCCAGTCAACAAGGCTTCGTGACCACGCTTCTGCTGAGACTCCTGCCACCCCTCAGCCTGGCTGCTGACAGCCACCTCTCCCGGTCCCGTCTCAAGCCTGGTCCCTGGTGGAGCCACAACCCTTTCTCACTGCACTCTCCCCCGCAAGCCACACCTTGACCCTTGCCTCTCTCATAGCGCCCTTGTGCTTGGGCCCTACAAAGCCCCCTTGGCCTGTACCAGCGCGTCTGTCTTGTCCCAGGGTCGGGCGGTCCTCTGCAGGTTTGTTCTGAAATACACCGTCCTGTGAGCTCGCCCCTCAGTGTCCCCAATGCTGTGCACCCGTGCTAATGCTCCCGGTGAGGTGGCACTGAGCTGCGCACAGGTACCAATAAAAGCAAAATTTTAAAAACTCTTTCATGGAGATAGACAACCCTCCTCAGCAAAGGCCAGCCCTGAGTCCAGCAGCACAGAGGAAGGATTCTGCACATCCTTTCTCCACCTCCATCCTTAACTCCAGGGATTAACCCCAGCAACTCAAGGTCAATTTAATATTCAAATTCAACTAATGTCATTCATCGTATTGATAAAATACAAACAAAACTCACATCAACCTCCCAAGAGGTGCAGAGAAGGCATCTGACCAATTCCCATGATCTTTCCCAAGAGTAGCACATGACACCCAGAAGAGAGCTTCCCTACCCAAGAGGGGTGCCTGTGACCATCCCAGCTCACCTGGCCCCTCAGCCCCACACTGGAGGCACAGGCCACATACTCAGGCGGGGAAAAAAAAGTACCTGGCCTAGAAAGGAAGAGAGGATGGAACAAGGAAAGGGATATTCGCAGATCTACTTTGTTTTTGTTTGCAGTACTGGTTACTGAACCCAGGGTCTCTGCACTGAGCTATGTCTACAGACCTTTTGTGATTTTTATTTTGAGACAGGTTTCATTAAAATCAGTTGCCCAGGTTGGACCTAACTTGTAATTACCCTTCCTCAGCCTCCCAGAGTGCTGCATGGTAGGTGTGTGTACCTATACCCAGCTTAGATGATTTTATGTAGAGAAAACTCCACAGAATCCACTAAAAAATTCTTAGAACTCACAAATGTGTGGGACAGGTAGAGAATCTGAGACCCAGTGCAAACTGGCTCAGCATCCGCTCAGGCAGCCCCTCTCCCAGGTGGTCCCCGCGGCTCCAGAGTCCTGGGTCCCTGCGCACACGCACCATGCGACCCTCCACCTTCTGTGGGAAGAGGAAGATGCTCAGGGAGCGCTGCCTCACCCTGGGGGTGGGGGAGGTCTGGACTTCCTCCCCTGGGAATGTCCCTCCAGTGGAGCGCCAGATGTCACAGCCCTGTCCTGGGGATGGGCATCTGGGGGAGCCCCGCCTGGTGTCCCACAGTAGAGGGTGAGTCAGACCGGGGCCTGCCCAGAGCCCAGTGCCAGGCCAGGCTGAAGTGGAAAGAGGAAGAGGCACAGAGGTGAGGGCAGCCCCGGCCATGATGACCAAGCAACTCGGGGACATGCACCCAGCTCTCAGACGCCAGCTGTGCAGGTGCTGCTGGGAAGGCCGTGGGAGCCTTGGAGTGCTGACTGCCAGCCCCCCTGCTGTCTCCCCACAGGGCCAGGGCACCCAGCACTGGGACCTGGTGGCTCAGTTCCACCCATTTATCCTGGAGACCCCTGAAGTTCTCCCCACTAGCTTGCTTGTTCACACTCATCCACTGCAGGAGGAGACTGGCAGGGCACAGTGGAGACCTAGTCCTGCCTCCTGTGGCAGACAGGGCCTCACAGAGTCCACTTCTGAGAGTCCAAACACCTTGGGCGGGGGGCTAAGCACCCCAGCAAGTCAAGGGTGCAAGGTCAGGACTCCCTTCCCGACTCACTGTGCAGCGTGGCCCCTTTTCTGCAGCTGGGGGGCTGCAACCTGGACAGAACCAGTGTCGGGGCCTGAGGCTGGGGTTATTACAGGGTTCCATGAGCCATTTCTTTTTTCTTTTTTTTAAAAAACATTTATTTATTGTGTGTGTGTGTGTGTGTGTGTGTGTGTGTGTGTGT
>NDGN011554685.1:0-24017 GCA_002564285.1 Tympanoctomys barrerae | reverse complement strand
TTCCAAGTAGGTGCTTTAGGCCACTGAGCCATCTCGCCAGCCCCACATGAGCCATTTCAAGATACAAGTGACCCATGTGTGTCATTTGACAACTGTGTGTGTTTGTATGCATGCCTCTGGGGAGGCAGCATGCCTGGGACCCCCGTGTCCATTCCCCATCACCATCTCTCAGAGTGTATGCTGTTGGCTTAGGTGACCCTGGCTCCCAGACACAGCCTCATGGGTCCCACCCACTACCTGCGGGTTCTGTGGCTTTGGCCACTAGGGCCCCTGAGCCTGGAAGGAACAGTGGTCTTCACCACAAGGTGCACCCACAATACCACAGGCAAGTGCAGGGCTCGCAGGCACATGCTGGTGTGAAGAGGCAGGCAGGCTCCACACCCCTCTGACACCTGCAGGCTTGGCCCGGGCTGTGGTGGGGGCCAGCTCCCGGGTGGCCACAGTGTCAGGGATCAGGCCCCAGGGACGGGGGCTGTGTGCACAGCACAGGCTGAGGTTAGGTTGGGGCTCAGGCCCCGAGGTCACTCACGTATGCTCCTGCACCCCCATGTTCAGACACACCGCCTCAGCTGCACTCCTCACACATTCACACATGGATACTTGTTCACACGCTCTGAGTTCTCACGTCCACACATCGACTTGCACTTACATTCATTCGCTCAGACTCGTACCAGCATACACGAGAGCGCACAGGCAGGGATGTGAATTCATGCCCTCATACACACACACACACACACACACACACGCACACACACACACACACTCACTGCCTGAGCTCCACAGGTGACAGGACTGCTTGCATAGTCCCCAGCACCTCTCTCTGGACCTCAGGCGTGGTGGGATTTGCGATTCACCTATGTTTCAGACTAGGGCCCTGGGAGGGTGGACGCAGGACCTGGCACCCTGGTGCTCCCCACAGCCTGGCTCTGTGCCCTTCAGGACCCCCCCGTTCAGCACCCCAAACAACCAAGCAGCCATCCCCACGTGCTGCTGAGGTCCCCACAAGCTGAGAAGCTGAGCCGCCCCCAAGCCAGATATCAAGTATCTGGTGACGTACCTGTCACTCTGCCCCCGCCTGGCCCACCACTTCCCTCTTGGCACACAGTGGTAGGCTGCTGTGGATGAGCCAACCAGATGCCCCTATAGGGCCTTGCAGCTGCCCCTCACATCCTCCCCCTCTGTTTCCTCCCATCCTTCCTCTTCCAAGAACTGTTCTCCGTGAGAATTAAAACTAAAATCTCCTAGTAAGGCCCAGTGACACTGGATATGGTGGTGCATACCTGTACTCCCGCCACTCTGGGAGGCTGAGGCAAGAGCATCTCAAGTTTAAGCCCATCGTGGGCAACTTAACAACTTGGTAAGACCTTTTCTCAAAATAAAAAGGGCTAGAAATATAGCTCAGTGCAAAGATGCAGGGCAGAGAAATAAAAAAATTTAAAAAGCCCAGTGACAAGCCAGGAGAGCGGCCCCACTGGGGCTGGGGAAGATGGCCAGTCTGAGCTGCACGAGGACAGCCGCCAGCCAGCAGGTCCGGAAGCCTGGGAGGTTCCCTGCTCTGGGGAGGTCCAGGGCACAGCCCTTTCGTATGGAATCTGAACGCCACCTAGCTATCAACCATCCCCAGCACAGACCACAGACCCAGGGGCTTGGGCGGGGCGCATACACAGTATCCAGACCCCAAGGCCCCCCAGCAGGACATTGGGGCACGGGGACCCACTCCACTGGACACACCGAGCTTGAGCCCTTCCCCACAGGCCTCGGCCCTGCCCAGCAGCCCCGCAGCCTCCACCCTTTCCTCTGCCCGGCTGACCTGATGGTGCGGCTCCAGCACATGGCTCTCCGGCCCAAGACCCTGCTGGGGGGCGAGGTCCCGGGGCCCAGCGAGGTCATGGGCTCAGGGGCCCTGGACTCGGCCCGCAGCGCACATCCCCCGCAGGAGGCTGGGGCTCCGCCCACCCTCAGCCCCGCTCAGCTTGTGCCACTGGGCTCAATCCTGTTGCAGCTCTGGCCTGCGGCCACCAGGGCTTCCTCCCCAGTGGGGCTTCCTGTTAGTAGCTCTCTGTCTGAGCAAAGAGCAGCACTTCCTCCCTTCCACCCCCGAGGTGAGGTCCCGGAAGCCAGCTGGGGCCAACGGCTGCCTCGTCCAGGGTGCTGAGCCTGCGGATTTTGGGCAAACACCCCTGCTCCTGACACCTACAGCTCTGGCTGGGGGCTCTGGGGCCAGCTCCCCACCCCAGGAAACTGCTTCCTCCTCACCCCACCCCAGTCACCTCTGTGTGCTTAGCTTTGCACCAGCAAACCCCAAATCTCCCCAGGCCTAGGGCCCAGCACAGAACCACCGCTGACACCCATGCTGAGGGCTTCCTCCTGCCCCAGCACACTCCTTCCCCTGGGGACGTGGCTGCCTGCTCTGCCCTCTGAGCCACACAGACAACCGAGCCTCTTGCACGGGGATCTGTGGTTCCAAGTGGCTAACTCTGTGGCCTCTGACCCTGAGAGCATGGCTGCAGGCTGCCTTCCAGCCCTCTGTGTGTCCCGGCCCCTTGCCAGCCCTGTGACAACCAGCTTACTGGAAAGCACACTGACCTGGACAGCAACTCAGGCCCTTGCTCTGGCCCCAGGCAGAACTCAGCCCCTAAGCTGCTGTGCCCACTAAGCCCAGCACCCTACCCAGCTAGGCCCCACCAGGAGGCTGGAGACAGGGACTAAAGTCCACACCTGTCATCTCTGCCTCGCCTTCCTTCCCCAGCAAGGACAGTGCCTGGGGAGGAGGCGGCTGGGAAAAGGAGGGCTTGAGGGTGGCGGAGGCTACACGCCACGGGCCCTGGCACTGCAGGGCCTTTTCACCCACCAGGTGCCCCGGCTAAGCAGTGCCAACTCCATCTCTGCCTGTGGTTCCTATCTTATGGCCCTACATACTACCCCACTGCTGGCTGTTGGGGAACCCCACCACAGGGCTGGTGTTGGGGCCCTGCCCCAGCCCACTGCCAAGAGCTCTGCGGCATCCAGAAGCTGTGGGCCCTGAGCCAGGTATGTGATGCCTTCTTGGGGTGGGCACTGGCACTGCATTCCCCAGCCTGTGCCAGGCTCAATGCCCAGGGGCCGTCAGTGGCAGGCCACGCCTTCAGCACAAAGCTGGGCACAAGGGGCAGGCAGACAGGCAGGCAGGCAGGCGGCATGAAGGGGCATCACTGGAGGCCTCTTCTCTCTAAGAGCAGGGGTACCTGGGGGTGGCTCAGAGGAGAGATTGCCCAGGGACTGTGGGCTCTGGCAAGGGTGCTGGGCCCTGTGGGTTCTGGGCCTGGAGAGGGGCCTGGGATAGGAGGAGGGGGAAGAGCCTGCCAAACACAGGCTAGAGAGACACGGGGACAGCCTGGGGTGAGCTGCAGGAGGCAGCCAGAACAGGACTCCTGGAACCCACCTGGCAGCCAGTCTTGAGGACGAGCCCACTTCTTGCACACCGGGAGTGTGGACGAGGCTCAGGCCCAGGCAGGAGCCAGACCAGCCTGCCCATCCCACCAGTGTCCTCATGAATAGTCAGGCCCAGGTGGAGCTGGCAGGGGCCCGGGTCCCACCTCAGGGCCTCCTATGACAAGGTGGAGCTCACAGTATAGAGGAGGAATGGCTGCACAGGGTCCCCAGCTGGCCTTCCGAAGCCACAGCTTTGGGTCCTTGAGGCTGATGGGTGCCCTGTGCAGGCCCCTTGGCTCTGAGTCTCAGTTTCTCCCTGTGCCTGCCACACACCTCCCCTCCCTCACCCAATGACACTGCCATTCCTGTTCCTGAACACAGAACATTCAGAACCCTGCCCCATGGTGGTGACTTGGTGAGCCTCCTGTGGCTCTGGTAACAGTGGCAATGAGCCCCCTTTATCCCAGCAGGAGATGCGGATAGCTGGTGTGCAGCTGAGGTCACTAGTGTTGGGCACCCTTGTTCTCCTCCATCCTCCCTTGCCTGGACTGGTGTCTCAGCAGCCAGATTCAGCTGCCAGCCCCATGCTCCCCTGAGCTCAGGGACAGGGCACTTACCAGGCTGAGTGGTGGCCAGAAGGGCTTGCGGGTCAGCCTGCAAGAGAGAGCCTTCACCTCGGGACCAGGCCCAAGCAGTCCAGCACGCAGCACCCCCAGCCCAGAGGTGCTATCTGCAGTGGGAACTGCAGGCCCTGCCCTGGCATGGAGGGTCTCCCAGCCCCCTCCTCGCCCCACTCACGGCTGCAGAGCCAGTCCAGCTGGCCCCTGCACTCCAGCAGATGGACAGTCAGAGAGGAAGGCGCTCCCTCGGCCCACAGCCAGGGAAGTGTGTCCTGGAACCAGCACCGACCTCCTGGCACTCGGGGCCCCCACAGCCAGCCAGACGCTGCTGGGGCACTAGGTGTGCAGGCTGGGGTCCTTCAGGCTCTGGAGGGCTCTGAGCCAGGGGAGGCTGAGGCACCCACTGGGAGAAGCGCAAGCCCTTGGACCAGGGCGAATGCCGCGGCTCTGTCCAGAGGGCTCACGTCTGCGCTGCAGTGGAGCTGATCAGCGCCCCATGCTGTGTGATGAGGAAGGGCTTAGGGGATGAGGGAACCTGGTCCTGGACAGAGGGCGGGTGCCCTAGTGGGCAGGGCCCTGATTAGGGCCACCAGGTTCAGCAGCATGAAAGGGAAGCCCCTAAAAGGCAAGGCCATGTCCGGAGCCCTGGCCTGTGAACACGACCCTCAGAGGTGGTTGCACTGAGACTGTCATCCTGCACCAAGCAAGTGGGTCCTGTAGGTACTGACAGAGGACGTTCCGGTATAGTGGCTCATGGTATAACCTCAGGGCTCTGGGAGGTTAAGGAGGATCGCGAGTTTCAGGCCAATCTGAACAACATAGTGGGACCCTGTCTCAAAATAAAAAATAGGGTCTGGGCTCAATCCCTAGCCTGGCAGAGCAGGAGGCCAGAAAACACTGCACGACCGGAGAAGACCATGTACATACTGGCACCCAAATGGTAGGCCTTGGGCCCAGGTCACCACTGGTGGCCGTCGCCCCTCCATACACACACAGTGGACCAACAAGGAGGGTCCTCCACGGAGCCACAAAGCATGTGCTGACGCCCTGGCTCAGCACCTGTGGCCTCCAGGGCAGAGAAAGCGCCTTGGCTGTTTCCTACCCATGCGCCTGCCTCGGCTGCGGCAGCCCAGGAAGCCAGCCCGACTGGGCTCCCAAGCTCGCACCCAGGACGTGGCCTGCTTGGCCAAGGCTCCTGGTGGCGGTCACAGGGGCCGACTCTGATGTGCAGCTGGGCAGGCCCCTCCCTCCCTGGGTGTGCACGGCCCCCAGAGGCCTCGCTCTGCACTTCTTGTCCCAATGCCCAGGGTCACCGCCAGTCCGGCCGGGCACAGCTGCCCCACATCTGCCGAGCTCTTGCTCACCCATCCTGCAAGACCAGCTGACCGCTTCCACTGGGCCCAAATCTCCACCCTCCACTCCCCAGGCCTCGGCCGCCTCATTCCTACCGGTTCCTCCTGCCTCTGCATCTGAGAACCACCCAGCCCCTCATCACAGAATCTTTATACCCAGGCACAGCCCTGCCTCCGAGTGGCACCTCCTGTGTCCCCAGCACTCCCCATGAACCGGGGGCCCACTGACTCTCCAGGGCCCTAGAAGGATGGTCAGATGGAAGATGACTGTCCACAACAGGCCGCCCCTCAGGCGGCGAGAGCCAGTCCACCTCCCTAAACTTGGGCCTCCAAACATAACTAAGCTCATTAGACCCACACGAAGGAAGCCAAAGGACTGATGTCCAGCAGGCTGCAGCTACTTCGTGTCCACAACCTGGGACTACTGAAGGGTGAGGAGGCCTCCGGATAGGACTGGCTGGGCTATACACTGCAAAACAGAGAAGGGTTGATGCAGAGGCACTGGCCAGTGCCTGGAAGGGACAGTGCTAGGGCTGAGAGGCCCAGGGCCTAAGCATGGCTCAGAGTTAGGCATAGGCCGTCCCTGTCACTCCTGCATCAGGGGCAAAGACGCCAAGGGCAGCGCAGGGTCCACAAGTAGGCCCGGCTCAGCCCTCACCAGGGCAGGGGTAGGTAAGGTGTCTTGCTCCGGGACACTGTCCCCAGAGAAGCCTCACCAAGTCCTGGTGTCCCTGGAGGCCACCAGGCCCTCCTCTCGCAGAGGCCTGACCCCCATACTTAGTGTGGAGCTCTAGCCAGGTCAGGAGGGACAATGCCTTGGCTGCTGCAAGGGACTGGGGAAGCCAGGGTCAGCCTGGAGCCAGTGAGGTGGGGATGGCAGGGCAGTCTCTTGTCCCAGGGCTCAGCCTGCAAAGACAGCTGTCCTGGGATTCACACTCGAGTTCACCACAAACACTGACAGTAGCCACCTCTCAACCTGGGCGCTGCCATGGGGCCTTGCTCAATATGGCCACAGGGCACCTGATACCTCAGGCTCAGCAGGTTCTGAGTGCCCCCGAGACTGTGCTCAGCTCCCTCAGAAAAAGAGGCTCCACCCTCAGACCACGGTGGCAGGTCTAGCCATGGTTACATCCCCCCAGACGGGGGGAGGGCACTCCAGCCTCAGTTCTGAGAAGTAGGAGCCCTCTGGTTGTGGGGGCAGGCCAACTCCAGGGACAACTGTTTACCATGACCACCCCTGAAGATGTCCTGGAGGCAACCGTGATCCAAGTCCTGGATAGGTCCCCTCACCTCTGTGCCAGTTCCTCTGAGTGCTTCACTACTTCGTCCCTGGATACCTAGGTTTGCATGCAGGATGCCCACAGGGCGCCAGTCTCGGTGTCCACATCCACACCGTGAGGACAGGAGTGGTAACCAAGTCTGAGCCTCCTCAGCCTCCAGGGCCCAAGGGATGTGGGTAGGCATGAAATCTTTGGACACATTTGTCAGGACCAAAAGCACAGGTGGCCTCCCCCAAGGTCAGCCTGAAGTTGACCCTGACTGGACAAGGGACCTACACAGGGCAGGATGTCCCCAAGCCCAGCAACCCGTCCATCTCTCCCTTCCCAGCAGCCAAGAGGCAGAAGCTGCCACCACCAGCCCTTCCTGGGGACATCTCTCCTGCACACACCATGGGTGCCCAGCAGCCTTCGGCCACCAGCTGTCAAGGAAGCAGAGACCTCTGACTCATGTCCTCGTGATGTTGTGGCCCAGCCACAACCATGTGCACATGCAGCTTGTGTCCCTGGAGCAGTACGTCCATGAGTGAGCCGGGTGAGGGCTGGCAGGTAGCGGTGCTCAGATAGAGGGACAGGCACACGCCTGCAGATGCCAGGACAGTGGCCGGGCTGTCACAGCCACCAGGCAATCAGTGGCCTTGATTTCTGTCATCTCCTTTCCTCGTGGCGTCTGTGCTCATGGTGGCATCCTGGGCCACAGGAAGCCGAGCAGCTCCTGGGTTCCGTATGAGCTTAGCCTGGCATCTCACAGCACCTCGCCCAGATGTGCTCCCAGTTCAGCAGGCTGTGGTGGGTCCCGGGCCCCTCACCTGTCCGTCTGACAGAGCTGCATCCCTGTCCCCTGTGCAGGGCCATTTCACTCTGCTTTTATCCCCAGCCTTCTTTCAGCCTTCTTTTCTTTTTCTTCCTTTAGTGATTTTTTTTCAGCGGACTAAAGCGCCTACTTAGGCAAGCTCGTGCAAGCATGGGGGCCGCAGTTCAATCCCTGGCACACCACATGCCGCGCCAGGCCTGCCCCCAGGGTGGGCTGAGCTGGCCAGAGTCCTGGTGTAGTGGCGCATACCTGTAATCTCACAGATGGGGAGGCTAAAAAACAGGAGGACCACTATGAGTCTGAGCTTTGTGGTGAGACCCTGTAACAACCAAATATATTAAAAAAAAAAAAAAAGTATTCCCTAAATTGGCCAAACTGGCCGTTAACACAAGGCCTTACATCATCTTCCTGCCTCAGCATCCAGAAAAGCTGGGACCACAGGCATGTACCAAAGAGCCTGGTCACTCCTTAGTAAATTTTAGCCTGGCCACAGGATTTGTGCATTTTGCCCTCTTGCTGGTTCCTTCCTGGAGAGTCACCTATAGGCCACCAGAGGGACCTGAGGTGATGATCCCGCCCCTCAGTCCCGTGCACAGGGCCCTGTCCACCCCAGGGCGGGGTCTCTAGCTGGACAGAAGCAAGAAGGGGGAGGGGTAAAGGAGGCATGGGCAGACCATGCTAGGGAACCGAGGGCAGCCTGTTCCTCCTCCAGACCTGGGCACAGACACAGCGACTTAGGGTGCTGCTGCAGGGGCCGCCTGGATGCTCCCAGAAGCCTGTTACCACCCCTGCTCAGAGGCCCAGTGGGGACCAGGGTCTGGGACAGGAGGGCCGTGCAGAGCAGCTCCTCAGCCCTGTGCTGCCCTCTGCGGGGCAGCCCCCCTCTGAGCTGCCTTCTTCCTGGACGCCACAGCACCGAGCCTGAGCTGAAACTTGGGCTCCAGCCCCCCCACAGGCCCACCACGCTCACACTGCCACAGCCCTGCCATGCCGCCCCACTGCAGACTCACCTGCCCCCTAAGGCCAGACCAGTGACACTGCCCTCCAATCCCCAGGCAGCATCTGGTGGGGCTCCTGCAGCTGACACTCCCTTGGCTCTGGGTTGGGCTGCTAGGCCCGGCCCTTCCTCAAGGGGCAGGCTACCCAGCAGGGGCCCCTGCCACCTTGGCCTCAGCTCCCTTGGGAGGCCTCCACCCTGTTGGCCAGCTGTGTCATCCCTTGATGTCCCATCTATGCCCAGCCCACCTGGGACACACAGGGTGAAGCAGCCTCAGGGAGTGAGCAGAGCTCAGCACCAGGCTCCGGGCAGGAGCTTCAGACAGCAGTTCCCCACGGGAACTTCAGGGACAGCCCTACCCTCCACTCCAGGAGCCTGCCACCAGCAGCCAGAAAACCCAGCAAAGAAGCAGGGATGGATGCAGAGGCAGGGACCAGGCTGCAGCAGGTAAAGCACCAGTGCTCAAGGCCACCCCAATCTCACCATACCCCTCCCTGCCTGTCTCCAAAGGCCTCTGCAGCCCTGCCTCTCTCCTGGTCTCAGGGCCTCCCTGTAACCCTTCACTGTGGCTTCTCCCCACCCAGCTCCATGGTGGCAGGGGAGGGGACATGGGTGTTTCCAGACCCAAGAGCTCTGGAAACACCCCAGCTGCTGCTGGCCCTCTTCCTCCTCCCAGTCCAGGAAGCCCATGAGGGGCATCCGCCAGGCACCTCACATTCCATGTTGGCAGCCTGCCTCTTGGGGGACTAGACCTTGGCCTGGAGTGGCCCAGCCCTGAACAGCTGCCCACTGTAGGAACCTTGGCATCTGGCAGAACCTCTGGGGTAGGGCCCAGGGGCCAGTAGGTGCAGAGGGAGCCTTCTCAACCATCTTCCTCCCTCCACTGCTTCCTGTCCCCGAGTGGGCACAGCCATCACCAGCCACAGCAGTTGACTGTCCTGGTGACATCCTCCAGTAATGGAAAGGCTGCTGTCATACTCTCCGAGCCCCTCAGCTGGCTCCCAGCAAGCTGTTTTAGTCCTGCTCTTGCACACTACCCCAGAGCCTCCTGCCCCTCTGGCTCCACCCTGGATGAGCCCCAAGCCCTGGGTGGCCAGGAGCCAGTGCAGACCAAGGGCCGCAGGCTGCAGTGCTGGCCCAGGTTGCAGGGTGAGGTCTCGGAGCAGCCTTTCCTGCCCCAGGCAGGTACAGACAGGACTAGGTAGGTGGACAGGGATGGAACCCAAAGAGCAGGTGACCAGTAGGGTAGAGTCCTGACCCGAGATTGGTACACTGTGGTGACACATGTCCAGCTGCAGACTGGCTCTATCCCTAGGTGTCACTCACTCTGGTCAGCAGAGAAGCTACACAGTAGTTCTCAAGGGGGTCCCTGCTACACACCCCACCTCCCACCCTCATATTCCCCATGCAGCCAGACTTCCTGTGTGTGAGAGATGCTGGCCCAGTGCAGCCATCTGAGCATGGCCAGCCCCAGGGGGCCACTTCTGTGCTCTGACAGGTTTCAAGCTGCAGAAGGTGATGGCCCCATGCCCAGGGGACCCATCCTTTGCCCTGCTGCACTCAACACCCCCAGTGGACCACCACCCTGCCGGTGAGGCTCAACCGCCAACACTCCCTGCCCAGCCAGCCCCCGGAGGGTCAGCACCCATCCCCATCCTCCCAGGGTTCCAGAGCCTGCTTTCCTTTTATTGGGACCCACCTTAGGTGCCAGCTTCTTGGACAGACTCCAATCTTGGCCCTGGCACACCTTTCAGGAGAGTGGGCCCAGAAAAGGCGGTGCTGTGGCTCTGGGTACAGTCGCCCAGGTGGCCTGGGAGCTCCGTTTCCCACTGGGCCTCAGTTTTCCCATCTGTACAGCTGGTTACAGACATTCCTGAGCCTGGGTCCAGAGTGGACAGGTCCCTGCCTCGGCTGGCAGCCAGACCCGACAGGACAGGGTGGAGAAGGAACTCTTGAGCTAGGCCAAGGCTGAAGCCGCAGCACAGTGGCCTGCTGGCATCTGCTTGGAAATTGCAAAGTGGGCCGCTGGCTTGCAAGAGGGCAGCATGGTTGCCCCCGACATCAGAGGAGAGTTAAACACAGGGGGTGAGAGCAGCACCCAGCATTGAGGAGCCCAGCCAAGCCCACCAGAGCCACCTGCTTCGGGACAGCAGGGGGTGCCCAGCTCCTCCCAAGGCTTGGTGTTCAGCTATACTGTGTGCCCTGGGGTAGGGGGATGGGGGCACACAGGTCACCATGCCCACTGCCCACGGGCTGGGCTGGGCACTTGGAGGAAGCACGCCTCTCGGCAGTGGCTGGGGGCAGCAGCTTCCTAAAGCGGGGTTCACCCAGCACACCAAGGCCCACCCAGCCTTCAAGGCTCCCAGACCAGTCCTGACCTCTTCCTCTCTTGGCTGGGGGCAGCACAGCGAGGGCCATGGCGTCAGCGGTCCTCTGCACCTGGCTTGGAACAGGGCAAGGCCCCAGGGACAGCCCAGAGTGTGGGGACACAGGGCCTTCTAATGCCACGGAACTGTGTTGCGAGATTGCAACACCCCTCCGCCCAGGCAGGAGGAACTCCACAAAATGGAGCTGCCAGCCCAGGAAGGGTCAAGGGCCGGGATGCCCAGTGCAAGCCTGGACACAGTCTCCAGGGCTCTCCTAGGAGGTGTTCTTGTCCTGACCATCCCACGATGTGGACCCGACTGAACCCCATTGCACAAGAGGCCCTGCTGCCCAAGTGCGGGCTGCTGCCCAGGCCGAGAACACAGCGGCCCAGGAAGCTGACTCAGTCCCACCAGCAAGAGCACACCCCTCGCCTTGGCCAGCACCTTGCCAGCCTGGCAGGCCCAGGCCAGACCCTGCCTCCCCCCCTGGGCTGGAGCAGGCCAGCGCCTGCCCCACCCTGCAGAAGTTCAGCAGGTCTAGTAAACATCTGATTCATGAGGAAAGAAGGGTACTGCTAGGAATCAGGCTGGGCTGCAGGGAATTCAGGTGTGGATGGCAGGAGGTGCCTGCTGACGTTCCGGGGCCACTGCCCCAGGGGGCCAGGCCCTACTATCCAGGAGAGTAACTGGCAAGGCTGATCCAACATAACTGGCACAGCCATGGCCGCCCATGTAGGCCTTGGTCAGTGATCCAGTGGGGCAGGGGACCACACCAGAAGCCTTGGAGCTAGGACCCCAGAAATCATAGCATGTGGGGAAGAGCAGGAGGATGGGGGAGCCAGCTGGGTACCTGAGGCCCCGCCCCAAGAGCTCAGCCACCTCAAGAACTATGCAGCCCTTGGCCCCAAACCCAGCCACTTCTGAGCTGCCTCTGGGTCTCATGGGATTGGGGGGGGGGGAGCTGGCCCTGAGTCCAGGTCCTGTGGTATGGCTAGGGGCTACCATCACCCAGCTTTACAGAACAGAAAGTAAGAGTTGAGAGGTGTCAGCCCTGGGCCACAACCATGTCACTCTGCAGCTTCTTGTCTGCCCTTAGCCTTTATGGGACTACCTCCACACCTTGACCACAAGGAGCCCCAAAGGCTAATGGGGAGAGGTCCCACCCTGGCAGGTCTCCAGGCCCTGCCAAGGCAGCCACGGGCCACTCTTGTCACTTAGCACCACTCTGTCCCTGTTTCTGTGGTGGTCTACACCAGCTCAGAGACGATGCCTCCTCTCTGCAAACTTCCCCTCTCTGCCCAGGCTGCCTAGTGCCAGCCAAGCTACCCAGGGTTACCACAGAGCCACTGGCTGACAGCCAGTGAAAGGCAGGCAGGGGCTGCCAGACACCCCTGGTGTTCCCCAGGACAGAGCTCAGGAGGTGCCAAGATGCCCCCATAGCTGGCCACTGCTGATGGGCTCGAGCCCCTGCCTGTGGGACAACACTGGTGGGAACTGGGAGGCCTGGCTGGCCTGCCCCCTCCACATGGCCAAGCAGAGCTGGCCCCAGCACTGCCCAGCCAGGACACAGCAGCCCTGAGGACCACAAAATGCTGCCAGTAGCCCCAGGTCACTCAAAGCCACCCTGAGGTGGAAAGTGGCTTGCAGTCCTCTGCTTACACAGGAGTCAAGAGCCAGCCAGAACCCCAGCCTGACCCCTGCTCTCCCTGGTACCCTTCTGCCCCCATGGGTGCCATTCTGTCCCAAAGGTCCCTGGCTCCCCATCTGCAGGCCTGCGTGTGTGTGTCCACCTGAGACGGAGGGGCTGACTCAGCACCCATGTCCTCGGTGTAAACAGGAAGGGCCAGGGCAGCCAGGAGCCCCCTTCCTTGCTCAGGCCCCCTTCTCTGGGGGACCGATCCTTGTCCTTGTAGGCCAGGGATAGCCCCAAAGTCCAGGGCCCTGTCAGCACACCTCCTGCCAGATGGCCCTGGATGGGGCCATTGACCAGTCCATGTGGCCAGCCCCTGCCAGGACATGCCCCAAACAGGACCAAGGGCCCGAAAAGGAATGGGGCAGTGAAGGGAACTCCCCTGTCCCTGTGTCCCTGGCTCTGCTGGGTATCTAGCAGAGGCAGGAGCCCAGCCCCTGCTTGGTTCTGTGGGCCACAGCCAGCCAGGACAAGGCTGCCCCGCGGCAGGGAGCCAGTGCAGTGCTGACCAGATCCAAGGTCCTGCCCCAACCCTGGACAGAGCCTCTCAGCTTTGCCTCAGCTGCTGGGTACACAGCCACCTACTGCGTCACCACCCTCATGAGAGCAAGTGACACTTGCTGAGTCCCTCCACCACCAGGTAACCCAGCCTTCCCCACGGAGCACTGGCCACTGGTCAAGGCCACCTTGAGGTAGGTACAGTTGCCACAGCGAGGAGTGGAGTTTTCAGGGTCCCGCAAGGTGGCCGAGGCGGCTGCAGGATCAGGCCCAGAGCAGCAGGAGGGCTGGGCTACGAGCTCAGGGACCCGCGCGGTCCCCACCCCGACTCATTCTCCCGTCCCTCCCACCGTCCCCTCCACCGTCCTCTGAGACTCCTCAGACCTTCAAGCTACCAGTCACTCACAGCCCAGTGTGAGTCAGCACGAACAGGTGGATCATAAAGTTAGTGTCACAGAAAGAGTTGGGAACACATTTCCCGCCTGGTCCTTCCTGGGTGAGTCGCGGCCCGGAGCGGCGGCGGGAGGAGAGAAGGTCATGGGACGCGGACCGGCGTAGCCACCAGCCCCAGGCTCTGGCTACCGCGCTCCCCACATGCCCCCCGCCGCAGCCCCACGACGGACACCACGCGACCCCCCCCCCCACGACCCGGAGCGGCAGGCGCCGCGCCCTACCTGCCGTACCGTGCTCCGGCCCGTGGGCCCGATCCCCGCTGTGGCTCCGACCTCTGCGGCGCTATCGTCAGCCTTCTGCCCCCGCATCCCCCGCCCCGCCCTCCCGCCCGCGCTCGGGCCTCCAGACTCCCAAAGCCCCACCCAAACAAGGCCCCGCCCCGCCCCGCAGCCCGCCCCGCAGCCCGCCCCACTCTAACTCCATCCCACAGTGGACGTCCCACCACAAAGGCCGCTCCGGGACTCCAGCCCCACCACGGACCCGCCTCCCGGCCCCCTAACCACAACGCAAGTTCTCCCACCGTGCGAGGTTGGCCAACGGGTTGGCAAACGGTGGATACGGAACCTTGGGGTCCGGTAGCCCACACATCCCTCCCTGCTCTGGGAAAAGGCAGGCAGGTGCTGACCGTGGGCTTGGACCCAGGGTCTGCGCACGCATACCACAGTTGTTAAGTGCAGGTGAGCGGGCGGCAAGCACAGTGCAGGAGGAGGTGCTGTGCGACCCCCAGCCTAGGGATCCATACCCTGTGATCCTACACTGCACTGACCTCAGGTCTGACTCAGGTCTGAGGCCCACGAGGCCTGTCTCCCGCCACCAAAAACTGACCAACCCCTTTCCAACTCAGCGCCCTCTGGGTCCTCACTTAGATTCCTGCCTCCGCATCAGACCCACTTCCTCTGTCCAGGCTTCACTACCACTTTATTAGAAAGTCCTTTGCTTGTTGTAGTGGTGGTGCAGGTCTGTGACCTCGGCACTCTCGGAGGCTGAAGCAGGAGGATCACAATGCAAGCCCAGCCTGGGCAATCCAGCAACTTAGCAAGATTAACTAAAGGGCTGGGCACGCAGCTCAGTGTGAAGGCTCTGGCTGACAGCTGGGCCTCACCCAGCACTGCTTCTGTCCTGGTGGGGCTGGATCCACCCCGAGGAACAGCACTGGGAGCATGAGGTCCCAGCCTGCAATGCTATTGGAGGGAGCAGGGTGCTGGCACCAAGGGATGGAGGGCAGACCTGGGGTCTCCAGCTCAAGCCCGGCTTTGGCTCCCCAGGACCCTGGGGAGGCAGTGAGAGGTGGCTCCAGGCAACGCTGCATGCCATGCTATTGGTAGGGACACAAGGCCAGGCTCAGGCTCACCTGCCTTGCCAAGTCCGTCCTGCCCAGGGCCAGCCTGTAGTCCTGTCCCTGTCCAGCAAAGGGCTATGCTCAGAGATGTCATCATTGTGGGTGCCCCAGCCTGTGGCTCTGCAACCTTGTCCCAGCCAGGCCTGTGCCCGCTTGAGGGGTCAGAGGGCTGAGCAACATTCCCAGGCATGGAGAACTAAGCTGGCACAGCCTGGAGGCAAGGGAGGGCTCATGCCAGGTCCCTGCCCAGGGAGCCTCAGCTTTGCCCTCTGGCTCATTTTCCACCTAGTATGACAGTGTCAGGTCCCCCCGGGAAGTCCTGTCCCACGGGCCATGGTGGAAGGGCTGGCCCACGTGCTCTCCGATTTCTATTTTTACAGCTGAGCCCCCACTCGCAGCCCATACAGCCTGATCTGGATCTTGAAAGCCTCCCGTTCTGTTCCAGATCCCACATCCGGCCCACAAGCGCGGAGGCAGGTGCTTGCACACATGGAGGCCTCTGCGTCCTCTTCCTGCTCCAGTACTCAGCCACCAACCTCAGGACCACCAGCAGCACACAGGCTCTACAAGGGGAAGCTGAGGCCCGAGACAGGGCGAAGCTCTCAGCTGACTGGCCTGCCACTTGGGAGCTGAGTGCTGTGACATCAGAGACCCAGGGGTTGCCCAAAATGTAGGGGACATCAGGCTCCGCCCCTTCGCAGCGGACCTGAAGCTGTATGTGTGGTTGCTGTTTCCATCCCACGTTGAAGCCTCCCGTATTGTCAAGGCTTCGCGCACAGCGCAGGGCCGCGCACCCCTGTCGTCTCCAGAAGCCGCGTGTAGTTCAGCCCATTGCTCTGGTTTCACTTCCATATCCAGAAATAACCTGGTGCTGCTTCCTGACCTCCACTGCCAGTGCCACAGTCCTCACGCCATGTGGCTGAGACCCACAGGCAGGGCGTGACCCTGTGATGCCAGGTGAATTCTCTTCACACCTCAACCGTATGACATCACAGTGACATTTCCCTTCCTGCTCATCTTCTTGTTCCCCTGAGTTAATACGTGTCATCTTTTGTTTTTAGTTTAGTTTTTCCCTATTTTTGTTTAGGGACAGCATTTCTCTTTGTACCCCAGGCTGGCCACGAGCTCACTGTGTAGCCCACGGTGGCTGGAACCCTGGCCAGCACTGAGCTTCGTCATTAACCTGCAGAGACTCTCCCTGCCCTAGAGACCCAGGTGCCACCCAGGTTAGCTGTGATAGTGAAGCAGAAGGCCCTGCTGGGTTTTCGCAGCTTCAGGAGGAGGAAAATGGCTCTGCGTAGGCACAAGAGGTACCTGAGAGGCACGAGCTGCCACCCTCATGTTGCCCTGGTGCTGAGAGCTTTGGGCCTCAATTGGTGTCACCTCTGGCTCAGAGCATGTCACCTGCAAGCAGACAGGCAGTCATGGACACAACACCAACATACTTAATGAGTGACAAGAGCACCCTCTGCCAGAAACATCAAGGCCCAGGAGGGGACATATTTGCCTGGGCTGCCAGGGCTGCAGGGCAGTCTCCCTGTCCTGCCAGTTTCGAGGGCTGAGCCCCATACCCCCAGCCAGCATTCATCAGAGGCAGCTGGGGCTCTCAGTCCTCCCACTCTTGGGACCCTGGCCTGGGGCCTGCTCTCGCACCTGCAGGGAGGAGACAGGTGTAGTCCAGGGCTTGCCCCTCAACCTAAGGTAGAGGCAACCATGGCCAGGACCTTGCTCTTCCCTGGGGCTGGATGGCTCAGTTCTAAGTACGGTCAGGAAGTGGAACAAGACGAAGGGACTTTGGGGACGTGGCACATATAGAAGAAGGGAGGGAGGGATCTGCAGCAGGGTTAGGGACCCACAGCCAGGTTAGGGACCTGCAGCAGGTAGGGCACACCTCCCCACAGTCTCCCAGGCTGGAATCAAGGCCTGCCTCCCCCAGACATTCATTCCTGCAGCAGGCCCGCACCACCATCCTGTAAGTGTCTGTGCAGGGTGCCAGGGACAGCAGGTATTCAGGGTCCTTTTCCGCCTCCCTGGCTTGGGTCTAGGTCGCAGGCCCCCATTGCTGTGCCCTCAGCCTTACCTACCACCTCTCACTGCCTCCTTCTTCCAGGGAGGACACGAGCAACCTGCAGCCCAGGGTGCCCTCACAATCTGAGTGGAGCCAATTAGCAAGTTCAGTTCTAGCCTGGGTTCCCTGGCCAGGCAAGGTGTTATGGATAGGACGGAGCGTCTCAGGTCATGGTGATGCCAACTGCACTAAGAGAAATCTGCTGTCACAAGCCTGCTGGCTTCACCTCAGCAGCCCCAGATCTGGTTGGTCACGACCAGCTCAGCAGCTGTCGCTCTGAGCCAGGCCAGTGTCACCCTGCCCTGGGTCTCCTCAGCCAGAACTGGGCAAGGCTCCCACTTCACTCCAAGGAAGCTGGGGCCCCCACTCACGTGGGTCCCCACCCTCATGGCTTCTGTCCTGTGTTCCCCTCTGCTGCCCACCTACCCCACCCCCGTCCACTGCTCAGGCCCTGCTGTCCCAGCACTGACCGCTATAGCCCTGCCCCTGGCCTCTCCGTGGAATTCTAGTTCTTCCCAATTCTATGGCTTGCTCTCCTGAACCTTCCAGAGCTCTGCTCACACCTCCTGGCTGCCAAGGGACAGAGCTGGCCTGGGAGCCTGTGAGGGAGAAATCCTTCATGTTTCCTCAGCCTGGTGTTCCAACATGGTGGGCTGGGAGGACACAGCCAGGCTAGGATGCTCTCTAAGGCCAGCACCAGAGAGTGAGAGTTACAGAATTTGAGACAGGGACATGGCTGGACAGAGTACCCTTGCCCAGCAGTGGGAGGTTGGGGTTCTGTCCCTAGCACCACAGAAGATAAAGGTGTCATGGGGTTGACAACTGTGGGAGGGAGAGTGGGCATCACACTTGGTCTTGCAACTGCCTGTGCCAGGTGTGTGGCTGGTGACACACTGAACTGCACACTCTCTTCCCACTCCTGGGGCTCCCGTAGCTGTGTGTAGGGCTGGGCTCTGCTGGGTGTCAGCTCCAGTGTCTGTTCCCTCAGCAGGCTGCAAGCCATGCCACTCACTGCCTGCAGGGAGCTGCACTCAAGCCTGCAAGGCCATCCTGCCAGTCCCTGGCCTACTGTGATGTCCTGCAGCAGCCACATGGACACCTGGGGGGGCAGAGAATGGTGGGGGTTACTTCCACAGGGGGTGAGGAGGATAAGATGGAGGACCTGGGCTCTCCATAGAGACCACTTAATACCATCATTCCTAGGAGCCAGGTAGGCCAGGACACTGGGAGCTGCACTCCCACTGCAGGATGAAGTTGACACAGGCACACCTGGTACTGTCTGAGCCTCTGGTCCCTAAGCCACACTGCCCCCTCGTGGAGATGCCACAGGAAGTACTGTCCCTCCACGAGGGCTGTCTCACTGGAGGTGACAGTATGTTGGTAGACCTGTAGATGTGTGTGTGCGAGCGGCGTGTATACACATGCTTTGCTGTGTGGGCCTGGCCATCATGATGGTGACAGGGCCAGGACTGAGGTCCCAGCACCCAGGCAGAAGGGGGAGGGATGACTCTGAGGGAAGAGGACAGAGGAGACCTGTGTACAGCTCCAGCTGGTATGTCCACGCGGCCCACCCCTCGGTCCCCTCCCTGCACCTAGAGTGAGCCCAGCCAGAGCAGGCCTGGAACCCTGCGTCTCCCCGCCCTGCCTGCCACACTACACTGGCAGCTCTGGCCCTGATGCCCCGCGAAGCACAGCTCCCTCCTGTTGGGGTCACTGACCCAGATCTGTACACCGCTCCTCCTTGTCCTTCATTATGGAGCAGAAATGTCACCTCCCCCTCAAGCTGGCCTCCAAAGGTCGGTCCCTCCGGTTCTGCTTTCTGTCCCTACGGCATCTTCTGTCCCTTGGCAGGAGGCACTTCCTCCTTTATCAGCCCACCTGTTTCACAGCTGTTCAGGCTTCCAGCAGGTGCGCTGGTGAGACATGGGACCTGCTGGCGCTGACTTTGAACAGTTCTGTACACCTTGTGGGCAGAGCCCCGCTCTGCGCCCCTCGTCTGCACAGTGCCGTGATGGCTCCTGACTGCACACACTGGACAGCACTGTGGTGTTATGTTGTATATCACAACACTGCCTGCCAGAGTTATGCAAGTCAAAGCGAGGTCACCAAGGTGGGGTTTGTTGGACCATTTTTGTGTTCGAATATTATGATGTTCACACTCTACACAATGCCTCACTCAATGACCAATTTAACAACATGATCGCAGGAATGGAACTCGGCTAGTAAGCGAGGAGTGTCTATACTCCTCTGTGGAAAGGGCATAGTCTACATCGTTAGTGTCTGCCAGTGAATCCGCTCGCCTGGCCCACTGTCTGGGGAGCTCCCACGTACCTTGTTAATAGGGGTCTGCAGTCCTTCACTTTGATTCTGAAATCCCCAGAGCTCAGGAACCCAAAATGTTTTTCTTAAAAGCTGGTGCAAAACACGACTTGAACTCGGCCTCCCTTTGCCGGGTTTCTATGATCCCAGCTGTTAGCAGTGTCTGGCAACACCAGGCCTGCGCAGTCACCAAGATTTCTGTGGCCTGGAGCCAGGCTCAGCTCAGCTTGGTTCCCCTCGTCACAGCCCCGCGCTAGCTGTGGTCTCCTGTAGTCTTGGGGTGCCCAGGGTCCTCTGAAATAGAGGAGGGCTCCTCATAAAAGGGGCAAGTGTGGAGTGCTTCCCTCCCCTAGGAGTCCCACTCTGTCCTCCTCAGCACCCTTTGGTTGCAAGGGTCAGGCCCTGTCCAGGGCCTTGGAGGGGACAACACCAGAGCAACAGTGGGAAAGAGGGTGTCCCCTCAGACACTGGCTGCCACCCTAAACTGAGTTTCCTTGCAAAGTCCGCCTGGCCCACCCTGGGGTGAAGGACCCTGGTTCTCCTCCTTGAGCCCAGTTCGCCGAGTGCCTCCAGGGCCCTGAAAGACAGGTCTTGGGTTCCACCCACAGCCACCTGTGATGCCATCTCCCAGGGAGCTGTGCCCAAGGCTCATCTGCCCATTCGCGCACGGACCGGGTCAGAAGGACCCCACGCTCTCATCCCGCTGCACCCCTGCCAGGTAGGAAGGCCTCCTGTGACTCCCTTTGCTCCTACAGTAAGAAAGGGCCCTCGAATAGGATCAGGGTCTGTCTCGTGCGTTATGACAGGCGTGGGTCACACAAAAAGAGACCGTGTAGGGCACCGAGTGGAAGGGCGGGTGGCCCGCTGGCCGGGACACCGTGGGCCGGAGCAGGAGCTCTGCCAGACCCTGGGTGCTTGGATCTCTGCAGGCCTCTCAACCCTGAGTAGCCCTCGGATCCTCCAGTCTCGGGGTCCCCACGCGAGCACACACAGCTTTGGCGGCATGGGACCCACAGGCAGGTCCAACACTTGGGGTCATTAGACTCCCGTTCTCGACGCGGACCTCGGAAAAGCGGGGTTTCGGGGGCGGGGCTGGCCTCGAAACCGGGCGGGAAGGGCTCGGGGAGGTGGGCGGGGAGGGTTGCGGGAACGGGCGGGGCTCGGGGCGGGGCGGGCTTGGTCCCGGGCGGGCGGCGCGGAAGTCCGGGCGGCAGCCTCGCCGCCATGTCGTCCGGGGACGCGGGTCCGGGTGGCCGAGAGGGGGCTACGCGCGCAGCCGCCACGCTCTGCGGCCTGTACCACGAGGCGACCCAGCAGCTGCGGCTCCTGCAGGACCAGCTGGCCGCCCGCGACGCCCTCATCGCGCGCCTGCGTGCCCGTCTGTCCGCGCTCGAGGGCCACGCGGCGCCGTCTCTCGTGGACGCGCTCCTGGAGCAGGTGGCGCGCCTCGGGGAGCAGCTGCGGCGGCGCGAGGGCGGCGTCCAGGAGGCGCGGCTGCGCCAGGTGCGAGGGCTGCGGGCGGGGCTCGGCGGGGAGTGCGGAGCGCCCCGGTCGGGTCCGCCCGGTTGGGCCAGTGAGCTCCGTGGGGTCCCAGGTCCCCAGGGCCCCTCCACGTGGCTTCTCCGGGCGGGATGAGGGAAGAGTTAGAGGACAAGTGCGAACCTTATAGTCCTCCTTCGGGTCTCCGGCGTGTCTTTTTGTGGGATACACGGGACCACGCAGGACAGCCCGCGGGGTCGCTGTCCGCCACTCCTCCTGCCTGGGGGTGCATGTGGCCGCCGCTCCCCGGTTGTCCCCGGCTGTGCTTCTGATTTTTCCTGGAAGAAACAGCAGCCTGGAGGGGAGGAGCCTCAGAAGATAGTGTGTGTAGTGTGCGTTTCCAGGATTGGACCCGCAGCCGGACTAGAAAGAAAAGGAACCTGCCCTTTTCGCTTTCTGGTTGTGAAAGTGATTTTACATATCCGAAAAATTAAGATAATCAAGAATCAAAATCCCCCTGAGCCCTCGATGATGAGGTAGCCGCTCAAGAGTGCGGAATGCCTCTTCCTGTTTTTTCCCTGGCGGCGCTGCGACTTTGGGCAGCCTGACGTGGTGCTCGCCCCGCTGTGGCTTTGTGTGATGTCAGGTTTCCTATTTGCGGGAACGCGAGGTCGGATCCACAGACAGGCACCTCCCCACGCCAGCTCTCTCTTCCTGAAAAATGGCTTGGGACTTAGCAGGCAGAAGGAGCATTCGAAAGCTGCCTGGTTTGCCCTTGACGTTAGCGTCGTCGGTATCCGGAGGATAGGGAGGGGTGAAGGGCTTGAGTCGGCACAGCGCACCGAGCGCCTGCCCCCAGCGTCAGTGCCGGCCCAAGGGCGCGCACGCAGCCACGGCGGGGCCACACAGCCAGGTCAGTCGCGGCAGCGTCACCTTCCTTCCCTCTGTGGGAAGGTTTTGTTTTGAGATATAAAAGTGATATGATTTTGCAATTTTATTTAGAAAATTTCGTTAATATTACTGTACTAATTTTATTTTTGTATTTTTAGGGAAGGGTCTACAGGGTGTTCAGGGTCTCACTACTAGATAGGACACGTAGTGATCCGCCTGTGTACAGCCTCCCAAGCCCTGTGCCACCACGCCCAGTCTCAGTTGCCATCTCAGTATGGGGGGGCAGCACTGCAGGCCCAGGGACTGAACCCCAGGCCCCTGTGCCTGCTTGCAGGCGCTTTAATCTGCTGAGCTATTTGGCCGGCCCTACTGTACTAATCTTATTTTTAAAAATTTATTTATTTATTGTGTGTGTGTGTGGCCAGCTCAACCCGCCTGGGGGCGGGGCTGGCTGGCATGTGGTGCTGGGGGATTGAACTGCGGTCCCTGTGCTTTGCTAAGCTTTTTTTTTTAAGTAGGTGGTTTAGACCACTGAGCCATCTCACCAGCCCCCCTACTGTACTAATTTTAAATATGTAATTACTGTATGCTCTTCAGTCTGCCAAAACCCACTGGCCCAGCGTTAAACATAGGTATCACAAATTACCCTGCTGAGCATGGGAATTCTGAGAAATCCTATTCATTTTCGATTTAGTACTTTGTTCTGTGATGCAGTTCCTCAAATTATGTGGCTTGCAAAAGTAAATGCAGGTTCACACAGAAAACTAGTGCGTTTATGGCTACACACCTGTGCAAGCCAGCAGGGTTGTTAGTGCAAATGCAGGGCTGTTTATACTGCCTTTAAATATTCCTTCTTCTTCTTGTGATCTTCTTCCTCCAGGACTGAGTATTAATATAGGTCCTTCTCACAGAGTGTATCTCTAGCTCTAGATTTTTTTTTTTTGGACAGGCCTTTGCTAAGTGAATAAGTTACCCGGGCTGGGTTTGCACTTGGAGTCCTGCAGCCTGCCAGTGTGGCGGGGCTACAGGGATGTGCCACTGTGCCCTGACTGCTGACTGTCTTTAGGTGTTGCTGGTGAACAGAACGTCGTTATATTTCAAATCATTCATTTTAAATAGCACCAGAAACTGAAAGTGACTTTAATTTTAGTGAAAATGATAATATAATAGTAAATAATAATGTAATAGTAAATAATAAATGTGAAAACTGTTAGGTTTTTTGGCGGCACAACAGAGGAGACATTAAAGGATGGAAAAGGCCTTGCTTGCCATTGACAGGACGTGGAGAGCACGGATGGCAGGGAGGTGGGGATCCCTGACAGGAGACCTGGAGACGGGACTATGGACTTGTGGAGGTCGGAGGTCTCGAGGGGCCGACTCAGCGATCCCGGGAACTGACCCCGGGAACTGACCCGGGCCTCCCTTGTGTGCGTGGAAAGGCCGGGGAGATGGCTCAGTGGAATAAGCACTTCCCTGGCAAGCGCAAGGGCTTGAGTTCAATACCTGGTTCTGCCAAAAAAAAGGCAGTTGCATCCAGGACTGGGGTGGGGAAGGAGGAGGAGGAAGTGGTCCTTGGGAAGATACCCCATTGTTCTGGGGTTCAGCCCTGTGGGATCAGGGCCACGATAATTTAGCAGCTTGTACTCAGGCTGGAGCCTATCAAAAATAATTACCAGAATTCATTAAAATAGTTCATATAAATATTATATTTCCATATACAGTAGTAAATACTGTGCTTGTGGACAACTGATTAAAATCAGAGAATTGTACACAAACTTAGGTTATTTCCAAGGCCTGGAAAACTGCAAATGAAAAAGAACATCTCACCAGCGAATGACAAGAGAAGAGAGGGAGGCTTCCGGGCGCTGAACCTGTCCAGAATGCGGAGCAGCAAGCGGCACTGTTTGCACAATAGCTCCGTGGGCCTCTGGTCCAGAAGAAATGAGCGCAAGCGGAGGTGGGGCTGCTGCCGTGTCCTTGGCTTGGCGTCGGGTCGGACTGGCACCAGCGGAGCTCCGCCTGTGCACCGGAGAGGCCGAGCTGCGGCAGCGCGGGGGAGAGCGCGGCCCTGCAGACCTGGTAGTGTCCTTTCTCCCTTGGGCTGGTTTGTATGGATCCTGTTCTGGTCCTTTCCAGGTGAGAGAAACCTCACTGAAGAACCCAGGTAGGGCCCAGAATGAAGCCAGCAGTGGACCTCGCTCCTTGGCCCCATGTGTCACGTGGGACGTATTGGGCCTTTTCTTTCGTGGATGACCATTGTGATGGCACCAGTTCCAAAGGACCAGGATTATGGGTGACCTCTGTGGATCCCGAGATGGCAGAGGAGAGTACCTGGAGACAAGCAGTGTCCTGGGCAGGCAGAGCAGGGCCAGGGTGTGAGGCCGGGTCTGGAGGGAGGCGCGGCTCAAGGGCCCACACCCAGGGCCCCCTCTGGACAGCTGTG
>NDGN011554684.1:0-10479 GCA_002564285.1 Tympanoctomys barrerae | reverse complement strand
AAAGATTTGTACTAATAGTGTTTAGACAAGATATCATGTCTGCATCTTGTACTATGAATAACTTTATAAAGACAACAATATGCCATGTATTAATTATTGCAACTATCCTACTAAAGTGTTTTGAAACTGTCTCATTTCTATTTCTTTCTCAATAAAATTAATTAAAAAATAACAATAAAACATTTCTGGGTTTTATGCTCTAGATACCATTAGCAGCCTCCTACAAGTTGTGAAAAAATGTGTGCAGACATTGCCAAGTATTCTCAGAGGGTAAATCATTTCTAGCTAAGAACTATGACCAAACAGTTCTCTAACAAGAGGGAGTGGAGAACCTGGGGGTGGAGTTCAGTGGTAGAGAATTACTTGCTAACTATGACTAATGCACTGGTTTGGGTTCAATCCTCAGTACAAAACAAACAAACAAACAAACAAAAAACCCCAAGATGTATTGTGTACATGTACCGACTCCCCACAGTGAATGTACCCATTATGTACTGAAAATGTACTAATAAAAACATTGAAAAAATAGTAGAAGAGCCAGTAAGACATGGTATGAATATGTTTGCACAAAAGACACTGGACACGGAGTGTGTTATAAGGTGGAGGGCTCGTCTTTGATTTACTGTTGGTGAAGCCTGGCCAAATAGCTCAGCAAACTAAAGCACTTGTAAGAAGGCATGGGGACGGGGGTTTGATCCTCAGGCTTGCCGTGCTGGCCCCGCCGCTGAGGGAATGCTGAGATGGCAATTGAGACCAGGTGTGGTGGTGTGCGCTTGTAATCTCTGCTCTTGGGAGGCTGTAAACATGCAGATCATTATGAGTCTGATCTAGTAGTGAGACCCTGAACAACCTGGAGACCCTTCCCTAAAATACAGAAAAAGAAATGATTTACTGTTGGTACACTAGTAACATACAGTTCAGAGGAGAAATTTAAGAAAGTAATATGTTTTTTATAGGACAAAAATGATCTTAAATTAGATTTGATATTTAAGTGCACCACTATTACTATTGAGGACTTCTAAGCTTTCTAAGCCTATTGAGAACTTCTGAGAAGGCCGGAGTATCTGATACATTCACCTTTAAGAAGGCTAGACACACACATGCATTGGCCCTAACACCCTCTCAGCTCCACAGAGACGGAAAATGCATAGTCACAAGGGTAAAAGAGTTCTCATATTGTGTTGATTTTTGAAATGTGTGGATTTTGAAATGTCCTATAGTCGACTGGCATCCTAGCTAAATGGAAACCAAAATTTTCTTTATCTACATGACTTCACTCAGATAAAACTGAGTGTCTGCTATATCCTTTGGAAACCCTTAAATCGTTTTGCAAGAACATAACTCTGCCTGGAATAATACTTCAGGGATGGGTATTATTTTATATTCTGTTTTTTAAAAAGATTGTGCTAGTGCTGTATGTTTTAATAATTATTTGGATTCTCAAAAAGAGAACTCATTGAAGATTTTTGAATCCAGTAAGTTTACATTCACTTATTGGAACTAGACCCCATCCATGAGAAAGCAGTAACTACTGTATCTGCTGAAAGAACCCCACCTTCACTGCTGAGAGTGACCAGAATAAGGAGCCGGACCTTAATTTAACTTGAAATATTTCTGATCCAACTTTCAATGATAAGATTAAAAAAAGAGCCACATATAATTATAAAAAATTAATTCCTGGGGAATTAAAACAAGAGAAAACATTCAAATTTGAGGGTTCTTTTTTCTTAAACTTTTATTTTTTTATGTACTTTGTTGTTGCAGAGTCTCATTATGAAGCTCAGACTTGTGGCAATCTTCCTGCTTTCAGCCTCCCCAGCACCGGGATTTCTGGCATGCACCACTACGTCTGATCTCTGGCCTTCTCAGCGCCCCCTGGGGGCAGGGCTGGTGCAACACATGGTGCCAGGGATCAGACTGCGGCCCCTGTGCTTGCCTGAGTTTGCCTAAGCTGGCATTTTAGTCTGCTGAGCTATCTTGCTGGCCCAAATTTGAGGGTTCTTTTTGCTGTCATTTTATTTTCTTAGAGTGCTTTTGATTTCACTATATGATATCTAATAGTTATATTAGTTGATGCAGTGTGAAAGTTTGGCTTTGGAGAATAAAGTAGTGTTAGAAGTTTTAATCTATTTTGGGATTCTAAATTGTTTCAGAGTGTTCTACTGGCAAAGCTGTGCTCTATTGATCTAAGAAAACAAAAAAAGTGAGACAATGGTTGCTTAGGAAAGTGTAACTATTGTGTTTTGAAGTGTAGCATGGCACATAGCTCCGTTTTTAGTTTATCACTGGCTTGATAGTTATGCCTATGAATTTAGAAATTGAGAATCTAAGCAAGATCAGGTGAAGAAACTGCTGTTCTTCTTTAATCAAGTTTCCCTTGGGATGGAAGGACAAGCATCAATGCCACACACTTGCTTTTCCTTGTTGCACTTTCACCCTAGTAAAGGACTGAATTCTGCTTGGCGATTTGATGCAGAAATGGCCAATCTCAGTTCCTGCCCTTCCCTTAGTTGTTGAGCTTAGAGTCTCATAGGTAGTTTAGAATTCAGAAGAAAAAGAATAATTTACTATTTATAAGTTTCTTCAAATTTTAAAAGCTCTTTTTCCTTGGTAGAGAGGGAACAAAAGGGTAGGAATAGAAAACTCCATCCTGTTTCCCAGATTATTCCTTCGTTGATGGGTACTCTTCAAGTTTTTGAGCTGCGGTGGTCTGCACTATTGTGGTCTAACAGGGAAGTCCCACTGCTTTAGCTGGGGACATATACTCTTCTTGGTTAGAGGAATTTAAATTTCATTCTCCTTTTAAGTCACCTGAGCAAAATTAGCTCTTTTTCTCTGTAAACAAGAGTGTGAAGACAAGGAATCCTTAAAGACATAAGTAGGCTAAAATAGATTTTTGATCATAATTACAAATAAATTAATGTTTATGCAAAATTTAATTTGGCTACTATGCCTTTTTTTCTCTTCTTCCCTTTTTATCTCTTCATTCCTTTTCTCAAAGTGAAATGTATTCTATAGAAAATAATTCAAATTTCCAGGCTTTAGATTTATTTAGTTTTTGTTTTGTTTTGTTTTGGTCTTCTGGGGTGCTACATGCTTTATAAACTTGTCTCTTTATTAATAAGCAAGACTTAAATGTAGTGTGGAGCTTGTATAATACCTTATTCCTGTGTCTTGTCAGTATAGCTATGATCTGCACCAGGGCTCCCCCCTTCATATCAGACTGCCCTCCCTTTATAAACAAGCTGCTCCGGTCTCCATGGCATTAGGCCTCTGAGCTGTGCATCCTGGAACAGCACGCTCCTTCCGTTTCCCATCTTTTCATCCCTATTTCAGCCAAAACCCAGGAACAAATCACACCCTGAAGATAATGAGCAAACACCCAATTATATCCCACATGGCAGAGATCTTACTATGTAGAAAATGGAGCAAGTGCTTTGGTTGTTCTGATTTCCCAGAGGACTGGAAAAGTACCTTCCTCGAGTTATTTCAGAGACATTTTCAGAATCGGTATCTAGCACTTATTTCATCATGCTGGGTTGTCTACCAAAAGCTCTTCTTTATTTATTTCCACTGATAAGTGACATGTACAGAGTAGTTCAATGACCTTCCTTAATAGTTCAGTCAATGAATTCTACAACTATTATCACTAAGTGAACATAAATTTAGAAGAAGGCTCATCTATACCAACCATGCCTCTAAACCAGCTGGTGACTTTGAGGCATTCTCCAGCAACTATAAGCTTTAGTTTTCCAATAATTTTTTTGTAAGGATAGTATCTATTTGACTGTATGATGTTAAATAAGCACACAGGATATAAACATAGCTGAAAATTCAAGAGAACTGCAGGAATCTTTGGCATCTGAGCTGTAGCATAATCACAGCCATGGGAGGGTAGCCCTTCATGTGTAGTGAATGTGCTTTTGATTAGTCCTCCATTGCATTAAGGCAGTGCTGGGCACTCTAAAATGCTGCTTGGTACAGTACATATTGCAAACAATGAAGATGTTATTTTTATAATAATATTTTACACAAGATACAGTAAATCTTCATGAACATGAAGAAGTGGCCTTTGGATAAACCTTTTAGAAACATTTGGGTGAATTCAACCAGCCAAGACCCTGTGGTTCTTTTGTTCAGTCTTAGAGTCTGTATGGCTCCTTTGACGGCTCTTTCACATAGAGAACAGATGCATGAAGGCCTGCACGGGGCCTTTCCTTAATCAGTGTTTCTCAAGGCAGTTAAGGTACAGGTTATGATTCAGTGGGTTGGGACTGAGTGGCGCTAAAGACACTGCATGTGTCTGTAGACCTCACTTTCAGCAGCAAGGCAAAACTACCAGAGGAGATCGGAAGTTACTGGTCTATTTTAGGGAGAAAGAAAAATAAAAAATCCTTTTGTATTAAAAATGTACACGGAAATTGATAAGGTTTCCAGTAGGAAGACAAAAAGTGCTGCCTTTTACAGTCTATTAATTGATGGTTGAAGAATGTAATGGCTATGGAGAAAACTTCGCAAAATGCAAGGAACCAATAGGTAGGTATTCACTGATCAGATTAGAATTCCTCATAAATCTTAGCAGCCAGAAAGACCTGAACAAATAAGGTACAGACTGTTTTGCCCATTGATGGCAGTTTTTAAATAGGAAGAGTTTTCTGTCATATTATTGTCATTATTATAATTAGTATCCTTATTGTGAGGACACTAGTGCTGCATGGTGAAAAACATCACTTTAGAATGCATTACTAGTGATCGATTCCATTTTGTAGCCTGCCCCAAATCAGTCAAACGTTGTTATTGAGACAACTTTTTGATACCAACTTTATGCAGGTAAAGAACAACATTCAACCTAACAAACATAACTTCCACTGTGTATATGTTCATCTAGTTCAAAAATCAAATTATTTATGAAAGTATCTGCTCCCTCTTGGATGGGAGGTAGAAGAAAAGAGAATGAGAATGATGGATAGTTTCAGCATTTTTTATTATTCCTTTTATACTTTTCAAGATCATAATCAATGATGAATCTGACACTGTAAGGATCAAGAACAAGATAAAGTGCCCAGTACTGAGGGCTCCTCTTTTTGTAGTGATAATATACAGAGTAAGATTTCATTAAATTGGGTTAATTGAGCTTGGGTGAGTTAAGAAAAAACCATGAATTATGGCGTTGGAGAAATGTACTACTTTAAAATATCCACAATAAGGAAAATGAAGCTCAAAGAGGGCATTTTCATGAATGAATAACAATTTAAGTAATTAACTATTCATTTGATATTGTAAATAGATGATTCTAAAATATTTGAAGGTTTTAGACAACTGTTCTTTACACCATTATTTTCACCATAAGCACGTATATGAGCATTTTTTTAAAAAAGGTAAATTGCACCAACCAAACAAAATGTTTCCTCCTTAACGTATAGAATCTGACCGAACTGGATAAATTAGCACCGACATTACAGTTGGCCTGTCTGTTTGGCTCGCTCGCCGTTGGGCCATCGGCTCGTTGACACACACTTTGGTTACATTCTGACCACTCCAAGAGACTGTAGGTGACCTAAGAATTTGCCCTGGTTCCTTGTCATTCAAAGCGAGCGGACCTTGCTGTCTCCCTAGTCTTCCGATGTTGTTGGGAGTCCGCGGTGATGTGCTTCCTGAAGCTCGTACTCCGAGGTGCCCGTCTATAGGTGGAACCGCCTATCTGGGCTTCAAGGAGAACTCCTTCCCTGATGACTTTATTTTCACATTTTTAAAAATAATCTCCCAATTAACTGCTTCAATATGTTTATGAAATTTCTAACCTGATAATACCAACAGACGTAACATTTGGTGGAGTTATTTTGATGTGAGCAGAGCTGGTAGTGGTAATACAGCAATAATTGCCGGCTCATTTACGGACTATTTAGGTCGTGCAGTGAGCCAGATGAGCAGAGCTAATGAGCACAGCTTCTTGCTGTAATTAGTCCAACAGTGGTGGCTCACAGATGATTTACAGTTTGCAAAAAAAAAAAAAAAAAAAAAAAAAAATCTGTGTATTTACTGAAGTGCTTATGTATTCTGTAAAGTTGTGACAAAGTAACAACTTGGAGATGTTGTGCTTTCTGCTCCCACATATTCTTCGGAGACATTAAACAACAATGCTATCAACACCCACAGCGTTGGCGGAGAGTGGTGCAAGTGATAGGACGCTTCAGGTTTTCCCTTCGCTTGCTTCTCACCCAGCGTTTCCCTTTGATTCCCAGTTTCTTTCACGTATTTCCTTGACAATGTGAATTGTGGAGCATCCCCGGTCTTCCCTCTAGTCTGCCTTAAAGTGAGATTGCTGGGGCCCCACTGGCTTTCCTTTCAGTAATCAGGTTTTTAAAAAAGCCGCACAACTGGAATAAATAGTTTCAAATAGTTGCAGGATATAGTGGTCTGTTTTTAGCAGGTCAGCTTTCTATTTCTGAAGAGGACTTAGGTCAGGAATCCACAACACAGCAAACACAAAGAAGAGTAGTTATTGTAGATTTTGAGGAGATCTTGACTTGAAAAATACTGTTTAAAAATTTTTATTTGAGACTTCCCTGGGTTTTGAAATCATGTCTGAGATTAGCTTACAGGCTGTTAAAAACAAAACAAATCAAAACAATTCTGCTACTGTTGAAAATTTTTTATATTTTTTCCTAGAGTCTTTTCTTATAGTATTTTCTTATTTTATTTTATGTGTTTGGTACAGGGTCTCACTATGCAGGTTAGACTTGTAATGATCCTCCTGTTTCAGCTTCCCCTGAGCTGGGATTACAAGTGTGGGCCACCACGCCCAGTTTCAGGGGCTGGCTCCATGTGCCCTGGACGGTGGAGCTGGCATGGCATGTGTTGCTGGGGATCGGACCCGGGTCCTTGTGCTTGCCTAGGAAGATGCTTAATCTGCTCAGTATCTCCGCTGTGCCTTTCTTTTAATTCTATTCTAATATTGGTACAAATAACATATTAATGCCTTTGAGCAAGCTTAAATGTTGTCGCCTTGCTTGCAAATCACATTCTGCCATTTATTATGGCAACTAGAATGGACAATCTTGTAGAGAAATCCTTGGAGAATAGCACGTTTTCTATGGAATCTATCTGGCAGGCATTCTAGAATTTAAAAAAGAAAGAGAACAAAAATCTCTTGGGTTAACTTTAATTGAATTTTAAAATGAAGTTTTAAGTTGCCTCAGACAAAAATCTTGCTGAAAGATATGTTTCAACAATTGTTCATATGTCAAAAGCAGCTTGATCCAAATGACAGCCTACATCACTTCTGGGTGATGAACAGAATGATACTGTTGTGCTGATGTTGTCTTATATTCAAGCTAAGAGTATTTTAGCAGAGGGATTCTTGAAAAGAAAAAAACATAGACCCAGAAAGTATCTGAGGCAACAACAGCCTTTACTGTCAAGATTGCATAAGTCAAGGGTAAGGACCTCAGTATAAGGGCTTCTGCTTCTCCTGTGTTGGTAGATAAAACGTTCTTATCTTCACATCAGCCAAGGAAAGTTGAGTTTCATTCAACTATCCTTCTACTTTTACACAGTTTAGTTACATTTAGTTCTTTTCTACTTAGTTGCTTGCATTAATCTTTTTTACTGAATCAACAGTGAAAAAAACCCAGGCTTACCCTATATTATGCAACAGAACTGAGATACTGGTCTTTTAATAGGTACTAACTGAATACTAGTTTAGGGTAAATTGATTCTGACAGTCCTGGTATTTAGTGGAAATTTTATTTAAAACATAGCTACTAAAAAGATAGCCATCATTAGTTAAATCTTGGAAACAACCTAAATGCCCACCAACCAAGGAATGGATAATGAAAGATTTTTTAAAAAAATATAATGTTCTACTACTCTGCCATAGAGAAGGATAAATTTGAGAGTTTTCTAGGTAAACAAATGCAACTTGAAACCATATGCTTAAGTGAAATAAATCAGACTGAATGTGTAAACATCAGTGTCTCTCTATTGTGAGAAACGTAAAGAATAAAAGGACAAAAAGGGGAAGGGGAAAAAGAAGGAAAGGAAAAGGGAAGGAAATGATAAAATTTAAATGAAACTTTGTAAATAGGACAGGGAAAGAGGTTAAAGAGAGGAAAGGGGGTTGGGACAAAAGAAAGGAATCGTAATATATCATGTACAGGTACAACTTCCCTGTGATAAATACGATCATTATGTATATCTAGAATGTACCAATAAATTTAAGTTTAAAAAAGACAGCTATTATTGTCAGTATCAGTTCTTCTTATGGATGAAACCTGTTCGAAAAGCCAGGTACTCTTAGAAAGTTGCCCAAGAATACTTCATGACAATGATGTTCACTTAAAAGTTATTAAACATTCTACTTTGGAATAGATTTTTTTCATAAGATGCATGTAGATACAGGATAAACTACAAGAAAGACACATTAATTGGTGGCCCCTAAGTAAGGAAAAATGTGATTCATACCTGAGAAACTATGTACAACTTGTACAAGTAATGGCAAAAATGTCTAAGCAGATTTTCTACTACACTAACCCCTCAGCACTTTTTTCATTCACTTCCCATTAGCTTTTTTTCTGACATGTTACTTAACAGTAGCATCAAATTTAACACTATTTTTTCAAAAGAGTGTATGAAAAAATGAAAGTATGCAGTAGCTAAGTTTAAACTAATTTCTCCACGCGTTCAGAATATGCTTGTCTTCTAGGCTTACCTACCTACTTGCTGTCCCTTTCCCTAATTGTTTCTGTTATTACCTGAGAAACTGTATCAAGATTCTGTTCCAGCAATTAGTATTTGTTAAATAGGCGTGGGGCTAAATCTGAGCAGATTCTGATTAACCCATGATTATTATTAACACAAGCTTGATGTTGATTAAAAATCTTCAAAATAGTTACTTAACTGAAATTAAAATTAATATATAAGCATTCTGAAGAAATCCTCTTGGATATTGTAGGTTATTGTGTGAAACAAAATTATTCTCCTCTCAATGGTACTTGTAAGAGTCTGAGAGACCACTGTCTATTGAACTGAAGGGTGGCCTCATGAGGAATTTATATACATGCATGTGTACACACACACACCCCCCCCCACAGTATGGGATCTAACAGAAGTAACTGAGCTCACAGGATAAAGCAGAGTATGTGACAAGTTCCATACAAATAAAAAATGCTAGCATTTCCTTTATCTCATGGAAGTAATTTATAAGTACTTTTCAATGGCCATAAGACAATTAATTCATATCAGTAATAAGTAGTAAGAAAAATGCCTACAAAATGTATGAAAGGTAATTATTTGGAGTCGTTATCAAGGAAGTTTAAAATAGTGGGTGCAATTTCATACTTGTATAATTGGCAAAAATGAAAGAAGATAATCAGGTACCTATATAAGTGTGTAGAAATGGGTACTTTCAAACTTATTTCTGTAGCTACATTAAGATTTAATTGATATACAATAAACTACACATATTTAAAGTATACAACTTGATAAGTTTTGACACACCTGTCATACTTGTGAAACCATTGTCATATCAAGATAATGAACATATCTATTGCCCTCAAGTTTTCTTCTGCCCACTTGTAATTGATTCCTCTCACCTCTTCTCCCCGCTCCTGACAATTAGTGACTGCTTTCTGTCACTATAAATTAGATAACATTTAATTGAATTTTATATAAATATAATCACAGAGTATGTACTTGTTTATTGTCTCACTTCTGTCATTCAGGATGTTTAAAAATTCATCCATGTTTCTATATACTAATTCTTTTAACTCTTATTGTATAGCTTTACCACAATTTGTTTACATCCAATAGTGGACATTTCTCTTGCAATGTCGTGTGTGTGTGTGTGTGTGTGTGTGTGTGTGTGTGTATTAGTGTATATTGAAAACAGGGCTTTCAGAGCTACATCCCCTACGTTTTTATTTTTTGTAATTAAGAGAGGGGTCTTCCTAAGTCACTAAGTTTCTCTCTCTCTCTCTCTCTCTCTCTCTCTCTCTCTCTTCTTTGTATNTCTCTCTCTCTCTCTCTCTCTCTCTCTCTCTCTCTCTCTTCTTTGTATTTTAGGGAAGAGTCTACAAGGTATTCAGGGTCTCACTACTAGATTGGATTTGTAGTGATTCGCCTGTTTACAGCCTCCCAAGAGCTGGGATTACAAGCTTGTGCCACAAGCTATTTGGCAGGCCTTTGCTAAATTTCTTAGGCTGCATTTGAATTTTTTATTTCCTGCCTCCCCCTTCCAGAATGTTAGGATTAGAAGGGCCCTGCCAATCTACCAAGGTGGGATTATGTTTGTGACCCAAAGTTTTTTTCTAGGACATTTCTTTTAATCATTTGAAAGTATATTCAATTATAGTCAGATAACATACTTTATATAGTTATGTAATATTAAAATGTTATTCTTATAAATAACATGCTATCGGGGGCCGGGGAGATGGCTCAGTGGAATAAGCACTTGCCTGGCAAGCACAAGGGCCTGAGTTC
>NDGN011554673.1:0-16577 GCA_002564285.1 Tympanoctomys barrerae | reverse complement strand
GATAGCTCAGTAGAATAAGCGCTTGCCTGGCAAGCGCAAGGACCTGAGTTCAATCCCCGGTTCCATCAAAATTAAAAAAAAAAACCAACAAAAAAACCCACCTCTATCTTAAAATAATTTACTCAGATAGGAAAATACAAGCAACTATAACCACCAATGGAAAATAAGGAAGCTAAGCTAAAAATCAATCTGAACTCAAAGTTTGTAGCTAAATGCACTTCCCCCACTAAAAGCTTGTTTCCTACCCTGCAAGGTGGCTACACCTGGCCAGTGATGCCTGTGTTTCTCCTCTGCTGCACAGGCAGCTGCAGTCTGACACCGAGCACAAGAGCATGAGCCAAGTATACACAAGGCCTGGGACGCGACTGCTCACAGGTCTGAGCCCAGCCCGATGTGTGGTGCCATCCATGGATGGACTATACCTGTGGTGGAGTCCAGGGACTCGATGAACTCCTCAGTGGCATCACCCAGCAGGCCCCGCATTCGATAAACAATCCTCATGGGCTCTCCCTGAGCAGAGAAAGTTGGAGAAAGGTCCTTGTAAATGGGCCCCTCTAAAATGTAAAAGACTCAGCACTTGGCCTTATTTCATGCTTCAGCAATGTGAAAAGCCTCAATTTTTCTATGAGCCAAAGAACCACATATCCCAGACTCCAAAGTACTACAATTCCTTTAGGAGAAAGAAGACTTAACTGTATTCAGTGTCCAGTACAGGCTGAGCATCACATGCAATATTTTACGGACACTACCCACACCTGAGTGAATCGTAAGAAATAAGTCCCTGGGAGAGCTCCCTCAGGGACAGGTACTGCACTATACACCCCAGCATGATGAGAAGCAGCAGCAGCTCAATATCATGCCTTGGGAATTAAGTAGAGAACAGGCATCACCCCAACACCAGTCACCAGCCTCTGAGCCCATGTGAGCCTCCAGGGGGAGTCCAGAAAGACAGAGCTGATCAGAGACACCAGTTCCAGAACTAGGATCTCCAAACAAGGGCAGCCCAGTGGGAGGTGTTGAGAGACCCATAGACAACAGATGCCGACATGAGCAAGTGGCTCAACACAGGCTATATATCAGGGAAAAGGCAGGCAAAATAAGAACAGGAAGTGCAAAGCCAGATAAAAAGCTACCATAGGTTGTTATAATCCCAGCAACTCTGAGAGGTAGAGGCAGGAGGATCCCAGGTTCTAGCCAAATCTGGGCAACTTGGTGGGAGCTTGTCACTAAATAAGGTTGGGATATACCTCTGGGTGAAGACCCTTGGTTCAATCCCTAGTACCAAGACCAAACCAAACAAACGCCACAAAATCTAAGCTATGCTAGAACCCCTCAGTGGCTTCAGTGCACTTATGTGAATCAAAGGTGGGTTGCTCACTGTGTTGGATTGCCAACTCATGGTCAACTTGTTATACCCAGCTGAACTGGTCCAGTATGGTGCTGGATGTGGGAGGCCCACCTGAGGATTGCTGTCAGTAGTGAAAGAAGACAACTGGAGAAGTGAGGCTGTTAAGGAAGCTGCTTGGAGGCTGAGGGGCTGTAGGGAGCTGTTGTTTCCCTCAGAGGAGCTTGTCATGCTGGCTTTCCTGATGAACTCAGCTGGTCTTCTCGTCAAAGAAGCCAGGACTTTGTTCTCACTCAGAATGACTATGGCTCAAGTTGGGGGAGTTCTGGTCCTCACTTTGAGCATTGCTTCCTCACCCCAAAGGGGAAGATGGTGCACAGCTCAGTCTCTTGGAGAAGCTTGTTGTGTTGGCTTTCCTGATAGGAACTCAGCTTTCCTCACTCTTGAAGCTTGGGACCTCACTGTCACTGAGGATGGCTGTGGTGCTTTTCACGGGAGCTCTGGTGCTTACTTTGAGCAGCTTCCCGGCTCCTCCTATGCTGAGGGATTTGCGAGCACAGAGCCTTCATCTCACTGGCACAGACTTTCTAGCTCCCACCCCTGACCTTTGAGCCCTTCCAGTGCAACATGCCTGCATGAGACTTGTCATGGGCTCCTGGCCTCCAGCTGGACTTGAGAGAGGCACTGTTGTGAGCTCCAGGTCTTCAGGTGGTCTCATGCAGCACTGCTGTGGGATCCAGCCCTCAGCAGGATTTCTTGGGTCTTCAGTGTATGAACAGATTTCTGGCACTCTGTATATGATTCTTTGGGTGATTCATTATAAAATAATCTTATAAAATGTGTGTCCTGTATTGTATTGTTCTCTTGCAAAACCCCAAACTACAAAATTGGTACCAGGAGAGTGGGGTTCTTACTATGATGTTGCCTGACCATATGACTTAAGAACCTCTGGAATTAATTTGGAAAAGTTTTGAGAGACTGGCCAAAGAGGCAGACTGTGTATGCTGTAAACGGTACTGGAGACTCTGGCTGGAGCCTGGAAAATCAGAGTACTGATGGAAATGCTGCCACTAAGATGAAGCTCAGGAGGCTTCAACTGAGAAAGACTGCAGGCAGTATACTGTGCTTTGGTAGAAATTAGGTCTGCATTGTGCTTGTGGTTAGAGATAGTGCCTGGGCAGAGAAAAAAATTTTCAATGCAATCTACTGTTGGGAAGGTGGTATAGTTACTGTTGAAAGCTCTTGGGCAGATCTATGTCTGAAATTAAGAGTGAAGAGTCAATAAGGGAATATGAAACGTTTGGCCAGAGGGGAGGCTCACAGATTCCAAGTAGGTGCTTTAGACCACTGAGCCATCTCACCAGCCCTATAATAATTCTTTTAATGTTATTAAATATATTTGTCATCAGGTTAAAGTATTGTGTTTTAACTTTGAATTTTGGTCACCCTTTAAATATTTTGCTTTTGATACAGGAACGAGTGCAAAAAGAATTATATATATGTAATTGTTATATTAATGTAATCTGAATAGATGAAGACACGTTAATCGGCCACTAGAGACTAGTCTAAGGTGTGATTCTCAGGTTGACCAGGGGTGTAATGTGGTGGACTGCCAACTGGTGGTCAACTTGTCATTCCCAGACGAACTGATCCAGTATGGTACTGGGTGTGGGAAGCCCTCATGAGGACTGCTGCCAGCAGCACAAGACAGAAATGGAGAAGCAGCGAGGCTGTTAGGGAAGCTGTTTAAAGCTCTTAAAGGCTGTAGGGAGCTGCTGTTTCCTTTGGAGGAGCTTGTCATGCTGGCTTTCCTGATGAACTCGTCAAGGGAGCTCGGGACCTTGTTGTCACTGAGGATGGCTATGGTTCACACTGGGGGAGCTCTGGTCCTCACTTTGAGCATCACTTCCTGGCTCCAAAGGGGAAGATGGTGCGCAGCTCAGGCTCCTGGAGCAGCTTGCTGAGTGGCCTTTCCTGATGGGGACTCAGCTTTCATTGTTGGAGCTTGGGACCTCACTGTGGCTGAGGACGGCTGTGATCCTTTTTGAAGGCGCTCTGGTGCTTACTTTGAGGCTGCTTCCTGGCTCCAGTGCAGGTTCCTCAGCCTAGAAGGATCTGCCAGCACAGACCCTTCATCCCATTGGCACAGACTTTCTAGCTTCCACCACTGACCTTTGGGCCTTCCCAGTGCAACACGCCTGCATGAGACATGGTCATGGGCTCTTGGCCTTCAGCTGGACTTGTGAAGAGGCACTGTTATGAGCCCTAGGTCTTCAGCTACTCGTGCAGGACAGTGCTATGGGATCCAGGCCCTCAGCAGGATTCTCTGAGTCTTTAGTGTGTAGGCAGATTTCCTACAGTCTGTATATGATCCTTTGGGTGATTAATTAGAAGATAATCTTATACAATGTATCCTGTATTCTATTGTTCCTCTTGCAAAACGCTAAACTATGACACTTACATGTCTGTACTCTTTGGTTCACTGCCACTTACAAGGATGCCCACAGATGCTTGGTCTTTTTTCTGTGCATTTAGGATTAAACCCGAATAAACCTATTTAAGGTGCTGACACATCAACATGCCAGTGGCAAGATGCCACAGCTGGGACAGTCTCCTGCACATTCCTCTACCAACAGTACCACCCCTATCCAACTGGCAATAGCCTAACAGGGAATAGGATTCCCAGCCCAGGACACTTTCTGCAGTGGTTCAGGAAGAGACAACATATATAGGAAAAATTCAAGGCCAAAATGTACAGCTTACTGCCAATTTATTTTCTTAAACTCCACAGAAATATTTTGGGACTAAGCATAAAGTTTGCCTTGCTTCACTGGCACTCTGGTTTGCTATAATCGAATGACATATTGATGTGTTTACTAAAGACCCCCGGTGGAGAAAAGAGAAGGGAAGGAATGAAAGTAGAGAAAAATGGAGAAGGGAATGCCCCAAGACGACAGGAAAGCCACTAAGGAACTCTTCTCTCCTCTCTCAGCTGCCTGGTTTTTCCCAGCTCCCCCAGCAGGACAGGACGCTGTCACTGCCACTGCTACGATGAAGACATTCTGGTGAGCGAGTGCGCCCACATGAGCTGCGAACAGATCGCGGGCGGCAGGTGCCGCTACAACAAGGTGCAGGACTGCAAGCGTTCCCATCACAGTGCATGGGCAGAAACTGCTCTCCAGCCTCCTCGGGCCTCTGGGGCTCGAGCACCTGGACACGCCCGCGCAAGCTGGGCACAGAGAGCATGCACTCATGCCTTCCTGAAGCTCTCTGATCCTCATGGGACGTCTCCACAGGGTACAAGATGGGTGATGTTCTCCATATAAGTACAGAAGCCACTGGCCAAGTGAGGGGCAATGTTTCTCCTGGGCAAGTCTGTGCAGGGCAAAAGGAAATCCACAACCCCAAGCAATGAAACAAGCACATACCTCATTCGTGGTGCACCAGACCTTCTTGTAAACTTCAGCCACGGGAAGGTCCAAACTAATAATTTTATTGTTCACTAGAAGCTGAAAAGTAGATGAGACTATTATGCCAAATAACTATAAAGCAAGTTTCAAGATCAAAGGACACTTTATGTAGTGGTTCATAATTTTTGTTAACTCACAGACCTCTGTCATCACAAAAATTGCATACGTGTACACAATACAGCATTTTGTGAACATTTTCAGGGAGAAATGCCCTTAGCCGAATCAGGAACTCCAGCTTAGAAACCTCTACTGAGGATCTCATACCTTGAGTCCTTTTCAGACTCAGCATCAGAAGAGTGAGTTCTTATTTACTCAGGGTGTTTTTTTACAATGTGCACAGTAATGCTTGACTTCAAAGGTGACTGCCAGAAGGTATCAAATTCAGGGCCATAAACCTACACGGGAGCTCCATCTCCAAGATTCTGGGAGCTCTATGAACCTGAATTATCTCTGCCAGAAGCAATACTAATAAAAACCTATTATCACTACAAATAGCCATTAACTCATTGTTTAATCCATGCCAGGTAATGGACAGAGTCCAGGTAAGGCAAGAAGGCAGGAATCATTAACCCTAGTTTATAGGTAGGGAGGCTGAAGCAAGCTACCTGCCCAGCATTGATCGGATTTGATCCCAGCCAATGTTGCCCAGCACACACAGTCCTGTGCCCATTACCTCCATTCCACTGTCGTCCTCGAGAAGAGCCACCAGGTCACAGTCCTGGCAAATCTTGTTCTTTATATCCCTCATAAGGGGCCCGATGCCTGGCTCATTGCTGCTATACGGGTTGCCAGGCATCCTGCCCTGTAAGAAGTCTTCTTGTTGGGGATCCTTCTCCAGGGTGACAAAGAACTCAGTGACTTCATTCTCCTCCTAAAGGACCGAGAGAAGGATGTATCAAAGGCATGGCAGCCAGAGACTGCCATCATGTTATCCTGTTCCACAGACATCATGTGGGTAACAGGCCAAAAGCACTAAGCCCTTACACATGAGAAATATAAAGGACAGGAAGGTCTGGAGTCCTTAGAGATAGGCAAACATCATCCTAGCAGGCTTAACTGTCAAGCACGTGCTGGGTGGACTAGGACAGGAAGCTTAGCAAAACGACCTGAGGAAAAGAGACCTAAGTCTGCGTTGTGCAATGCTAATTTGCAGCCAGGCGACTGTCACCAATGACCTGGACTTAAGAGGAGGGCTTCGTCTATGATATACCAGGGAGAAGCCGGCTCCAACGACCTCTTGTTGGTAACTGAAGACATGGGCATTTTCCATTCTTCCTTAATAGCAAGAAGATTCCTTGGATCATACTACACTTCCACACAGCTCAGGCTAGACTAAAAGAGATACAGCTGCATTCATGCACATAATGGGAATTGGGGGCACAGATATATTTTCACATTCTGGCTCAAAATTGCTTCTTCTGCAATGTGCTGGACTGACGGGCAATGAGAGAATGTGGCAAGGCGAGGCTAGACCTAGTTTCGTTTAAAACAAAAGACTAAGGGGGTCTGCCCATTAGCTCAGGTGTTTAAGTGCCTGCTGAAACAAAGCAATCAGGCTCAGGATGCTGTGGTTCAATCCCCTCATCCTCAAGCCAAACCAGACCTGCCCTGAAGGCATCCATCTGATCAGCTGCCCCCTCAAAATAAAACAAACAAATAAATAAAACAAAAGACTAAGCTTGACCTTGAATCTAGGAAATAAGAGCCAGGAAATCACTGGATTCTCCATTATTAGGAACAGGAAAGTTATAAGGTTGCTTCTCTTTCATAGCGGTGGACCTTCCCAAAGTGTTGACCGAAAGACCTATGGTTGGCGAGACTCCCCATGACCATAAGGAATCCTCAAGAGGGCTCCTGGCAAGTCCACAGGAGACCTCACTGCTTACGGGATAAATGATGCTGCAGAGCCTCTCGAAGATGAAGACAGGAGTCCGATAGTCATCCAGATTGTAGCGCTTGGCGGTCTCAATGCACACAGCCATGAAGGCCTTGGTTTCTGATTCTGTACCTACCAGAAATAAAAGCAGCCGAGTTACCTAGGGAAAAGCGCCACTTCACTTCCATGAATTTCAGTGAGCTTTGATTGCTGACAGATTCTGGGTGGAAAGTCTTTAAATACTCTGCACGGCAATATCAGCAGGTTACCTGGAAACTGGCTGCCATCTGACGTTCCACTTAGACCACATTCTATCAGCGATTCTTCACCCCCACACCAGCACACAGTACCTAGGTCAGCTGTACGTGTCTGTCTGGCTTTCTCTGAGGACACAAGCTCCTTAAGGAGAGGGACTATGTCTTACTCAACTTAGCATGCCNAAAAAAAAAAAAAAAGGCCAAATAACTCTACTGTCCAGTTGAGTCAAAGAGAAGTTACAGTTTTAAAAAGCTTCTTTGTAAAGATTGTGCAGACTGCCTCTGCAATGCAAGAGAAAACTTCACGTTACATGATAAGGTCCTTTACAGCACTGAGAAAGTCACCAACTAGTGGCACAGCACAATAAGAATGGCGCCAGGACGTCCACTTAGGCAACACAGCCAATGACATTCCCTGATCACCTCCCCACTTCCACCACTTAGTGATTTAAAGTGCTAAACAAAAACAGCAAACTCCTTAGTAACAAATTAAAAACCAAAATCTTCAGGAGATAAGCAAAACTCAAGCAGATTTTGCTCCAAGCTTGGGTTTTCATGACCTACCAGGATCTGAGAGCTAACTGTGCCAAGGCAAGGATGCTAACAGGAGCCCCCCCACCCCCAGCGCACACAAACGCACCCTCTCTCCTGACACCCAGGAGCTGCTCTCTTGGTGTAAGAGTCTCCAGAAATAACACAACCTTTGCCCACCCAAATAACTGAGAATAAACTTATTTAAAATATGGCATCAAATAGGAGACAACCTCTGGAACTCACAATCTAACCCCTTAGAGGTGCTTACGGCTCAAACCTCACACTGCTTAGGTCTGAAAAACCTGACTCAGCTTCACTGAAGACAGCTCTCTAATATAGCAACACTCTGGAGTGCTGTAAAGAAGCAGCTGTACATCATCACTGGAGAGAACCATCTTGGACCAGTTTCTAAGAACATCCACAATAAATCTCAGAAACGGGACCACACTAAAAACATCATAAAATACAACAAGACTTAAGGTGCCATACAAGAACCCATACAACAAACAGCAGGATCAGATCCACAAACCAGCCACATGTGGTGGCACACACCTATAATCCCAGCACTTGGAGAGGTTGAGGCAAGAGAGCGCAAGTTCAAGTCCCACCTCAGAAAGCTGGTGACTTTGCAAGATTTTCTCAAGAATTTAAATATGAACAGACAAGTAAATAAAAAGGCCTTGAAATGTAGCCCAGTCTAAAGGTCCTGAGTTCAATTCCCAATACTGAACTTTTTTTTTTCAAATTTTACAATTATCAAACTTGAGTACACTTAATATGCTTAGACTATAAAAGGAGTGAGAAATGTAAATAAAAATATAAGAGGCTATAAAACTAGAACTACAAGAACTCACTGATAGATTAAATAGATTTTACGCAGTGAAAAAAACAGGAATCAAGTGAATAAATGACCCAAGTAAAACCACCAATGAAGGAGTAAAACCTCCTATGAAGGAGCAGTAACGAGGCACAGGGAAAGAGTAGGCATGGAGTTCCAGAAAGGAAAGTGGAAAGCTGGGACACAGACAAAGAGTCAATGGGCGAGAAGTTTTCAGACTGATTAAAGAAAGACCGCACTCTGAGAACCTCTGACCCACGGCTGCTCTGAGTTCAACATAACAAGTGCAGCTGGTCATGAGCTCGAGGACATCAAACTCCTGTGTCTCCTGTGTCTAAGAGGGCCACGTGCACGTGGGCTCCAGGCTACCTGTGGTCATGTCTTCCAGCATCTCCAGCAGCATGTCCTGAGTCTCATCAATCAGCTTGGTCCTCTGCACCACCAATTTCCGCAAGCACAGGTATCCATTCAGCACAGTACCCACCAAGCGACTTTTAAAGTGTCTTTTGATGGATTCCACCTCAACAAAGGAGGAGAGAAGGCCTGTGGGGACAAGAAAACATCACTGCAAGCATTCCTGACAAGAACATAAGCAAAGGTCTGTGTCATGAAAAGACTACCAGCAACTCAAAGAACCTTTGCACAGTATATTTAACATGGCGTGGGACAGGTGCCCAACATACTCTGGCCTGTAATGAACAAGCACTCTGAACAGTAAACCCATCAATGAGGAGAAAAACAGAGCTTATGTCCACACTATGGTCAAAACAAAAGAGTCAACTCAGCAGCTGGAAACCGTGAGTCATTCCTTAAAAGGCACCCTGGATGTTCTAACCGAAGGGCGAGTGGCTTTCTCTACCTGTGAGACTCTTGAGGGCATAGCCTTGCTGCAGATCTGTGCTCAAGGTGGCCTCCTCCAGCGCCAGCAAACGGGCTATTTCCTAAACAGAATGATAGGCAGTGAGACAGCATTGTCAACAGTCCTGGCCACCTCCACTGCCACCTGAGGAGCTTGCAGAACCACCAAAAGATGTTCAGTCACATCTGCTTATTCTAAGCCTGCGGAGCTCCCTTCCAAGAAGCATGATGCTGCACTGCCGAAATGCCCCCAACAGACTAAAACACCCATACAATAAATAAATGTCTTAAAAATAAAATTCTGTACTATTTCTTCTTTTGCAAAGTATATATTAAAATACAATGAAAAAAATCAGGGTTACCTTTGTGATGAGGTTGCCCACGTAGGGCAGGACCCCCCGAGCTGCTAGGTAGACTTTCCAGTGAGGTGAAGTGATGAGCTTTTGGTAGAGAGCCAGGTACTCAGCAGCACACTCCCCAGCTACGCTCAGCTCGTCTAGGTAACTGCCAGGGAGAGGGCACCGCTGAGAGGCCTACCAGTGCTAGGAGCCCTCCCAGGACTGCCATGCCTGCTTCTGCTGTGCCTCTCTTTCCCCTCTCTTCACAAGTGGAGGGAAGGCATCTGAGAAACCTCAACTTTCCACACCTGGGGAGAATTCAGAGCAGCCCAAGGAATGAATGCCTTGTCCTCTAAGCATCTTATTTTGATGCTTATAACCACGAGGATTACATAAAGAATGACAAGAATTTATGTGCCCTTAAGATCGCAATAAATATTGCCCTCATCTGTGCAGTCCTCAGAGTGTTAGGAAAGGTTCTGGGTGAGACCCAGTGACTCCTCACCCTACTCCCAGAAGGTACCTGGTAAGGAGGTCAAGGACCTGCTGCTTGCGGCTGGGGATGGTGGCTAGAGCTTCCACAATGGTGCAGGCTGCCTGACGTGCAGCCTGAGTTGCTGGAGTAAAGAGCACCTGCAGGACACAGGAGAAGAGAGGCGAGAAGGCCCAGCTTAGAGGACCCTGTCTTATCCACACATAGCAGGGCAGCCAACTGCGCCTCATCTAGAGGTTCTCCGGAAATTGTCCTGGGACAGGGCTACAGGTCTCAGCAGCTAACGCAGGATCTAGCTGCTGCAGACAAGCAAAGCAGATACTAAGGAGCCTCTCTCCTTCACGGAGAGTTCCTCACGTGATGCTCAGGACACACCTATGACAGCAGAACGGGAACAATCAAGCAAACATGTTCCTTAGCAAAGGCTTTGGTAATTTATTTCTGGGAACACCTGTAAGAGCAATGGTTTCATTTAATGTAACTAAGGATTTCTTATCCAGCCTACCGTATTTCTTTTTTTTCTTTTTTCTTTTGAGACAGCGTCTCGCTTTGCAGTTCATGGTGGCCTTGAGCTCACTTTGTAGCCCAGGCTGGTCTCAAATCACAAAGATCCTTCTTAGCCTCCCGAGTGCTAGGACTACAGGCATGCGCCATCTTGCCCAGCATAACACACAGTACTTCTTAAAGCCTTACCTAGGAAGATGAGGGAGGATAGTAGCAAGATGAAGTAGGAAAGGGGAACAGAGTCGCTGAGGTTTAGGTCCCTTAAGGCAGAAGGACAGAGAGCACAAGGTGCTTATGAGAAAGGCAGAGGAAAGTTCTGTTTGGGCCAATCTGCTGCTGATGGCTGCAACAAGGACCTTTACTGTTTGGAAGGAAGCAAGAATATCAAAGAGAAGACACAGCAGACACATGTCAAGAGCAGACACTGTGGCGTGAGGTCATGGTTCAGCAGCCCAGGAATCCAGGAGACGGCCACTCACTTGCCGCAGCCAGTTGTTATGCCCCAGCTTGAGATCGAGAGGGGTGGTCCTCTTCCCCCGCCGGCTCAGGAACTGTTTCCACCTCCACACATACTTCTCAGTCAAATAGAGGTGGCGGAGCTCTGATTTGCTGGGAGATTTGCCATTGCCATCTATCCCTGAAAGTCAAGTTTCAGGAACAGAGCTAAGTATAAGACAGTGACAAGAAAAGGGCTCTCAGGACAAAGGCAGTGTTTTCCCACATCCTGCAGGGACAGACACCTCTGATAGGAAGACACTTCTTCCAGGCTTCATAGGATGCCTTGGGATCCCTCTTGAGCCACAGCTGCGCCTGGGCATGGATCTCATTGCAGTATGGCTTCACTGTAGTAAGGGCCTCGACAGGAACATCCTGGAGGAGGTAAGTGGAACCTGGTGAGAACTCAAGAGCACAACTGAACCCCAGGTCACCATGAGAAGGACACTGCCCCCCAGGAGGTGCACGCCACGGCAAGATCAGGAGAAGCAATGCGCATCTTTTGCTCCTGTTAAAACTATCTCACTCTAGTTTAGCACACAGAGCTAAAGATCACTGACTTCTGCAGTGCTGGAGAAGGTGCAGCTGGCTCCCTACACAGTCCTAAAGCAAAGCGTACTACCTTCTACACCACGCGTGATCCGTGGCTTCCCAGAGCATAAACCTCCCCAGGGTCCTTGCAGTCTCCAGAATGTGCAGAGCTCTTACTAACCAGATCCACCCTGCAGCCAAGAGCCCCAAACAGCACTCTACACGGCAGTTCTCAGACATTCCAGCCCCAGGATCTTACTAGTACACTTCAGGAGTTACTGCTGGCCCCAACAAGGTTTGTGTAGTCTATCTACTGATACTATGGTGAAGAAACTGAACGTAAGACAAAACCATTAACTGTCTTAGTAAGACAGATTCTCATGCCTGCTTCTGCATTCAAATTGTTTTGATATGTTGTTTTGGTTGAAGTACATGAAAAATAGCCTTACACAGACAGATGGATAGAAAAATGAACATTTTAACAACTTTTGCAATTAGTTATGAAATTTTTTTCTTTGACACTGTCTCAAAATTCTACAAATCATAGGTTCTTACAGACTGGCTGCAATATGGACTCAAACCACAACAATAAACTTTGCACACTCTGTCACACACGTCATCTGCACCCAGCGCATGATGTAGTTACGTGCAATGGTCTCTTGGATACCTTCTCTCTGTTCATTTTGCAATGCTGCGACCTGGAACCCAGGGGTTTGTGGCACATGCTAAGCAAGTGTTCCACTACTGAGTCACACCTTTACCGTAATTCTTCCTAAAGTGACAAGCTCCCTTCTTGAAAACATGTCTGCCACACCCCCAGGCCTGGGCATTTCTTCTTTCCTCAAGCACCAGTGTGACTCTCTCAGAAAAGCAGGGTTCAGCTACATCTCGCTCACACACACAAGCACTGCGCACCACTGCCCATTCTGTCGCCCTGGTGTCAAGAGGTTGCTCTCAGAAGTGGAGATGCCATATAATTCGCCTGCCCAACTTCATCAAGATGTCAAATGAAACCACACGGCAGTAAAGAGCTGTTAGTGCAATCTGGCGAGTCCTCAGGCTGGGCCCAGCAGTCCCATGCAGCATAAAAGCAAATAACGGGAGTGAAAATGGCAATGTCTAGGATAATTATGGACCAGCTTTGTCTATATCACTCCCTGCAAGTCTTGAGATCACCCAAGGGCTTGTGAGTCAAATGCTGAGAAACTTCTGTTCTCCTTTGGTCAAATCAGAGCAAAATGCAAACATCAATACTGGACTCCGTGCTTACGTAATGCTGTGAAAATCTCCTCTTGCCTCACATGGTAGAAAAAATAATGGTTATATGGGGGATGAAGCTCCCCTTTCTAATCAAGAACTAGTTTTATTGCCAGCCCTGGGAAATAATTCATCATCTAAGGAAAGAAGAGGCCCCAGTCCTGTCTTCACTGAGGACTGCCGAGATAGACCAGGATGAGGGAAACTACTTCCTCCCTTGCCATACCCCTAGTGCGCAGCTATCACAAGCAGCCTTTTGCCATAAAGCCTCTTCCTGCCAAGGCATGGCTCATCTAGAGAAGCAGGGATCTTGAAGGACCAGACCTGGGTAGTTTAGGGACAGTCTTCAGCATGGCCAAGAAAAAGAATTACCAACCACATGTTCTATAAGCCAGTCGGTCTGGGGGCCAGCTGGTTAGTTTACAATAAAAACTTAGCTTTACTCATTCCCTTACTGATTTATCTAGCAGCTATTACACATTAGAGGTCGAGTGGGAACTAGAAATTTAAATATAGTAGCTAATTTTTAGATTTAATGGAGTTCATAACATTTCAGAAAAGAGTTGAGATTATTTAACACTTTACAGGAAGGGAAATTGAGGAACTGAAGTAACTTGTACAGTCAACAGAAGAGCTGGGATTTACACTCGAGCAGGCTTTGAGGCCTAGACTTTCCTCTACTGCGTAACAGAGAGAGGTGGGAAGAACACAGAGCTCTCTGGGAGTTTCCCAAGTCACCTGCTGTGATTCAAGAAAGAGGAAGACTTTCAAAGGACTTCACTCTATGCTTTTATATTTTCTGTTTATTGTACTTGAAATTTACTTCTCAAAACCCTAATTCCTCTCTGCTCAACTAAGGCAAAGGAGGCTGGTCAGGACAGGTGAGCTCAAGGCAAGGCGGAGACCTTGAGGAGCATGGCACAGTACCAAGACTGACCCCCTGGCCCATTACCTTGTTCTTCTTGCTAGTTGGTGCAGGGGGCTTAATCAGCTTCTGCAAGATCCGCAGACACATGAGGGTAATGTTCTCAACCACCACAGGGGTCTTAATGTTCACAGCCATGAGGAAAAGGCTAAGTGCTAGGAATGACCAGGTAAGGCAGTCACAATCACAAGACACATGCCATCAGCCACCACAGAGGTTGCCCGTGTGTCCTTCCTCCTCCCACCCCCAGATGCCAGGGACATTTTCTCAGTGCCTCCTTTAGGGTTCCCCAAACTCACCACAGCGTAACCGGAGTTCCCAGCAGCTGTCCTCCTTTGAAATGGAATCTGTCAGTAGCAGCATCTCATACTGAAGGCTACTTGCCTAGAAGGCCAACAGGAAGATACACGGGTCAACAAGGGTCTGAAGGATCAACCCAGAGCAGGGGAGGCTCCAAGCTCTGACACTGAGAGCTGTAACTGAAGCAGCCTCATCAGCGATAAAAGACAGATGCAGAACCCTGGGCAGACTCTCCCTGGGATCATTCTGGGATGCAAGCTCTGCAAATGCACCACTCCTGCCTTCCAGGAGGCAGGAGGCCAGAGTCAAGAGGGTACGTGAGGAAGGAGTCAGAGGATGGCTGTCCTGCTCACCAGATCGGGATTGGCCCAGTGGCCCTTCAGGGCTGTGGAGACTTTGCCAATGATCAGGTCATTCATTTGCTGGGTGGCTTCTGGATTGTCTCTAGGGAGGTAAGGAAGTGGAGTGCTGTTACTCAGTTGACAGTGCCCCTCCTTTCTACCTGAAGAGGCCCAGAGAAGAGGGATGAATGGCTAGGGCTACCTGGCCTTAAAGTTTCTACTGTCCTTTCCTCTACAGGGGCAAGGCTGTAGCTTCAGCCTCACAAAAGCTTGGCCTATCATGCAAAGGGCACGTCAGAGCCATCTTTCCTGAGGAGAAAAATTGAGGGAAGAAAAGGACCAACATATGGGGACCCCATCCCAGGCTGCAGGGCCCCCAAGAGCTGCCCGGTGTTTGACAGCCTACTCTATGTGGGTCAGAATGCTTAGCACCACCTCCAACTGCCTCAATATCACTTTCCCCATGGCACCCACACTTCTTATCTATGCCTCTTTGTAATGTCTGTTATTAATTTAGAAAAGAAAAAAAACTGCATCATGTCAATCTTCTGCTTCCCAGCACACTGTGAGTAAACCCTAAGCCCCCAGAAGGCCCACAAGACCCTAGCTGCCCCTTGTAAGCTCTGCCTTCCTGCCACTGCATCCTCTCCTCCTTCCAGCCGCACAGGCCTCCCTCCAGCATTCCCAGCACCTGCCTCCATCTCAGCCCGCCTCTAGCTGCTTCCCTGGCACGAGGTCCATGGCCTGAGATGCTGGCATGGCCAGCTCCCTTCCTTCATGCAGGTCCGTGCTCTAGCACCACCCCTCAGAGAAATCAACTACCTTGTCCAAGACAGCAAGCCCTCTGGCAACTGGGGCTGCAGCCCTGCTTCTTTTTCAGTCTTATTTTCTGACAATTATATGAGCTATTATCAATGTGCCTCCACCCAGCTAAGGGGAGGGGCTTTATTTCACTCACTGCATCCCCAGAGTGTAGAGCAGTGCCTGGCGGTGAACTATGCTTAATAAATACTTGAGTGAATAAATAGCATAGCAAGGAACACTTATGCAGCACCCAACATGCTCCACAACCGTCACATAAACAATCCACATAAAGCTTTGCGTGCAGGGTTTGTTCCCCACCAAGTACTCAGCAATGTGCTATTATTTACAAAATTACTTATTCTCCTGATAACCCTTTAAGGTACACATTACTATCACTGTTTTGCCAGTGAGGGAAGTGTAGGCACAGAGATGTTAAGTAATCTGTCTGAGCCTGGTTCTTTCTGGAGTCCCAGCTCTTACTCCTGAGGCCTCTCGGCTCTATCCTTTCCTCTGTGTGTTTTCGCGGCCTGTGTCTCATCACTTCATTAGCCCCCGCACCAAGACTCAAAGACAGTTCCCTCAGGACACATCATTGGCACTAACAAAGTGTAAGCCAAACACACCACATACGAGGCCACGCGGGCTTCATCTGCCCAAGATCACTCATCTGTACCCTGGCTATCTTTCCCATGTTTCCTTGTGATAAGCTATCTAACCCACTGGCAGACAGGAGCACAACTCTGCACCCTCTTGTGCTGCCAGCACCACTGCCTCCAGTCCACCCCGCGTCAGCTACAATTACTAGGCCCATCACCACAGTGCAGGCTCTGACCGAGTTAGCAGGCACATGAGCTGGCGGACCTCCTCCCGCATGGCCGCAGCCCCTCGGCGAAGATTATAATCGAAGAGTTCCCGGATAAGGCCCTGGGAGACAAGGATGTGCCGCAGGGCTGGGTTGCTGGCCAGGGCCCGGAGTAGTGTGATACAATGTTCTGTGACAGCTGAGGCACAGCCATAGCACTTGGTAGAGGAGGTGTGGCCACAGCCGAGGACAGATAAGGCGCGGTATTGGCTGGCAGTGAATGTGGGCTGCACAGAAGTCCGGGATGATTTGGTAGCTGCTTCCCTCTGCTGCAAGTCATATTCCAACAACTCTTTTCGTGAAGCAAAAACTTTCTAAGAATGAGAAGATAAAGAAGAAAAAGGACAAAGAGAGTTAACTGGAAAGTTAGCTTTGTTTTAGGGGAAAAAAACCCTGCATGTACCGTACAATTTAACATCCCCAACACCCTCCCAATTAGATACTTTATCAAGATTGGTTTCACCAAGTAAGGGGCAGATTCAGACATCAGGCTCTGACCTCAGGCTCACGCGCTTTAACCTCACTCAATACCACCTTTTAAAATTCACA
>NDGN011554671.1:2500-19578 GCA_002564285.1 Tympanoctomys barrerae | reverse complement strand
AACTTAGGTTGTTAACCATCCAGAAGACAAGCTTATTGTTATTACCATACAACCTAGGCTGGTAAGCTTAACCTCATTATCTGCCTGAATATCAAACATGCAAATTATTAATTATTTATGTCCGTAAGTATGAAATCAGAAAGAAAGTGATTGTGTGGCAAACTTTCACTGAGGATAGTGTTTCTTCATTTTTATTGTTATTATTATTATTATTAATTATTATTATTATTATTATTGCTTTTATTTCGTTTCTCCTCTGAAAGGAGCTCATGGAAAATGTTTTTCCTAGCTGCCCCTTGTCTGAAAGGGAACACCACATGTATAGGACTTCTGTTTGCTAATGCTGTGGGTGGAATGCTGGTCTAGGAGGCCTCACACCCAATGACAGCTTAGATACCTCCCCTTACTCAGTACACACATTTGTCCCTGGAGGCACGGGGCTGCTGCCCTCTGTGAGCAGTTGGCTCTGGGCAAGAAGAGGGCCCCAAGGACTCAGGGAGCCCTGGGGTCGGCTCCTGTCTCTGCTCTCTCAGTGGCTGAGGTTCAGCCAGTAGACTCAGGTTGCAAAAGCTGAACCCAGGCTCCTCTGTCTATTCTGGCCCTTGATGTTATGGGTTATGTCTAGATGTTCCCCTAGAGCCTCGTGCACTCTGATGTGGGGCTTTGGGGAGGAAGTTGGATCGGGGTACATGATACTCATCAGGGTGTGGGTCTGCTGATGGGTTTAGAGCTAAATGTGATGCTGGAAGGTGAAGCCTGCTTGGGAGAAGTGGGTCGCTGGGGGTGTGACGTGGCAGTATCCGTGGGCCCTCTCCTCCCTTGTCTCTCTCCTCTTCCTACCTGCTATGCCAGGAGCAAACCCTCTACCATGCACCTCTGCCATGCTACCCCACTTTGAGTCATCTGACTGGGGACTGAAACCTCGTCAAACTGTGAACCCAAATAAACTTCTCCAGCTCTTTAAGTTGTAGGTGTCAGGTATTGTGTCCCGCTAATGGGCAAGTTAATTAAAACACACGATTTTTTATGCCATACTGAGGATTGAACCCAGGCCTTTCAGACATAGCTACTTCCTCAGCCTATTTTTATTTTGAGACAGGGTCTCATTAATAAATAAGATGCACAGGCTGGGTTGTGCATAATTCCCCCGTTTCAGTCTTCCCAGGTTTTGGGATGACACGAATATGCCACACATGTGACTTTGACCAGCGGTGTCTTTACCCTGTAGTTTTCCCATAGTGAAGGCAGAGTGAACACAGCCTGCATGTAGAACATGCCCATGAAAACTTTGCTCCCCGCGTGGCCTGGCCTGTAGACTCCTAGGAGCTCCTGCCTCACATCTCCTCTTCCTTCATGCGGTGTCCTGCGGTCTGCTGGGCTAAGGTCAGAGGCCCCAGGTGGAGTCTTGGCTCTGCTCCCTGCCAGCCCCAAGCCATGGCCTCTCTGAGGCTTAGTTTATTCCTATGACAGCTACCAATCCACAGGATAGTTGTTCATGGCTCTTACTGTTATTGTGATGGTTGTTAGAACACTTAATATTTTTAGGACAAGTCTGTATGAAAAGAATCTGTCAACAATCAGAGCGCCTCCAGTGATACAGATGGGGCCCAGCTCCCCATCACAGGAAGGGAATCATACAGAGTCTAGAAATTCATCTGTCCTGAGTTCTGTAAAAGGAACTTTGGCATCCAGGAAGGGAGGGCCTTTCTTGATCTAATGCGGCAGATGGCAAATGATAGCTGGTGGGCCAGATCCGGCCAAACACCAGCTTTTCTAAGTGCTTTTCTTGGAATACTGCCACGTCAAGAGCGTGTTTTCATGGCTGCTTTCTCTGGGCAGTGGCCAGTTGAGCGGTTGGGACTAACACTGCTGGCCTGCACAGGCTACTATATTCTTACTCTCTTGTCCTTTACTGAGGTTGCTGACCCCCGGTGATGTGTTCTGCTGGGATGACTCAGAATCTAAAGTCGCCTAACTCCTAGATGACCTTGCATACTTTGCTTCTCAGGAGTCCTAGTCTCCTCTGGGGATGCTGGGTGGACTGGTGGGATGTCCCCCACCGAAGGGCTCCTCTTCCTTCCTGTCTTCATCAGCATCAGGTGCAGCCAGCTCCCTCGTCTGCATCTAAATACAGGTTCTCTTCTGCCTGTCATTCCTCTGGATTAACCTCTTTTTCTTCAAAATCCTTACACCCTTCCAGGTCTCAGATATGGACTCATGCCCCTTGGGACCAGCAGGGACTTTGAGCTTGGCTATGAGCCAGCAGCACCCTACCCTCACCACTGCCCAACTGTGCTTACCACGTCACCCTGGTCCTGGTACCATCCAAGGGAAACATGCACCGTATTCTCCCATGTGTGACAATCTCCGTCGCTGGGCTCAGGTCAGGCCCAGGCACTCCAGTGTGTGCAGGACTGGCTGTGAGCTTCACGTTGTGCTTTTAGGTTTGCACTAATGGAGGGACAATATATAGTGGCCAACACAAGTAAATTGGTATCAGCAGAAAATATGTATATGTATATGTGCATGTGTATATTCTATTACAAATACATGTTTGTTTATAAATATGCATCTTTAAAAATTAAATTCATGGGGTAAATTTTGATTTCTGAGTATTTCTCTTGACCTGCAGCTAACTTTGTCTTAGCTAAACTTAGCAGAGTGCAAGTGCGGACACAGGGTTGGGTAATGTCTCAGGGCTTTCCAAGAAGTGCAACTGATTGTGTTGTTTCTGCTGCAAACTTGCCCTTACTGGAAGGCTGGAGGAAGACAGTGGCCAAACCTCATGGCTTAGGAGGCTTGTTTTGTGTCTCTTTCTTTGTACCTTTGATTACATTGACTTTGGTTTCTTTGAATTTACCTACACATAAACACATACATAAATATATACACAGTAGTATCGACACAACACATAGACATTCATGTACACATAGACCTACAAATACGCTCACGCACAGGCACACGCAGTCTGGGCCCAGTGGAACACTGTGGCATGTACACATCTAAATGCATGTACCGATAGGCACATCAGACGTTTCCTCAAGTTCCTTCTATGGCACTAGAAAGTGTTGATCAGGATAGCTGACCCCTCTTCCGGCCCACATGCTCTGAGAGGTTACATGCGGTTACTCAGAAAAACAAATAGCTTCATTTAAAAAAAAAAATCTGTTTGTATTGAGTATCCTTGTGAAAACCCTATTTGCATTTTCTCAAAATTCCACCAGTCCATTTTGCTAACTGTGGGGATGGCCACATGGACGGGTGTCTGCGGCATCGTTTTTGCAAAGTTCACATACACCTGAGTCTGAAAAACAAAGCCAAATGTGAATGGTCAGAGGCCATTCCTGGGCACTGCCTGAGGGGGCTGGCGGGCAGGCAGGGTGTTCAGCACCCCCACAAAGGCGGGGTCTGGACCCCGTAGCTCCTGCTCCATGTATGCTTTCTACTGTGGACATCTTTTGTCTTGGATCCCCCAAAGACAGGGAGCACAGAGTCATCTTCCTGCCCGTGTTCAGGCGAGCCTGACAGGGTGATGCTTCAGCCTGCCAGCGTGGTGGGCAGCGTCGCTGCAACCTGGATACCTTTGTTCACCTGCCCTGCTCATTGGAGCTGAATGAGCGCAGCCAGACCTTGCACCACACGCAAGCGGGGTCCTTTCTTCAGGTAGACTGCACCCCCTAGAACAAAAGGAGCCTTCTAGACTGTGTGTGCTGGTGTTTACAAGTTACAGTCCACATCCCAAAAGTGTCCTGGAACATGTGATCCTAGCTTGACAAATATATCTACAGGACAGGCTTACAAGGCAAGTTTGAATGTAGATGCTTTGGAATCCTACAAGGGATGTATCAGGACTTGGAGCCCAGGAGATGCCAATTGGACCTCGGCTCTTACTCACACCTGACCTCCTCCTTTTATAATTCTGCTCAATCTTTCACCAGCAGGTAAAAACTCTGAGGTACAAGATCAGACTCAGCTCATACCTCCCCAAGAGCCTAATCACAGGAACCATGGGCACCGACGCAGAGCCTTTGGGAGGAGGCCCCAGTCCCTGGAGCGACACCTAGAGGAGAAGATGAGTTTTGAGTGAGCGTGGTTCCTGGCTCTTCCTGCTCCTCCCTCTCTTCCTCTTTAGGATGCAGTGAAACTGAGAGGAGTCTAGAGGAAGACCCTAGGGACACCTAGGTCCAGAGGTGGCACTGCCTGTTCACAAAAACAGGTGAAAGAACAGTGGCTCGAGTCCAGTAGGCCTCAGGTGCACCCCGTTATCACCACCACGACCACCACTATTTATTGACTATGCAGATTTAAACAGAATCGTCTAAAGGCCTGCGTGGCAAGCACAAGGACCAGGGATCAGTCCCTGGTACAGCATGCCATGCTGGTATAGACCACCAAAAATGGTCACGGTGGTACGTGCTTGTAATCCCAGAGGGGAGGAGGTTGAAACAGGAGGTTGCCATGAGTCCGAGCTGCATAGTGAGGCCCTGTACCAAATACATACATTAAAAAAAAAAAAAGAAAACTTAATTACTGTGGCCTGGCAGTTTATACCAAGGTTGAACACTTGGATGTATATGCTAGACTTGAGTTTGAATTCCTGGGTTTGACTTTAGTTATTGTTGTTTACTACTTAGTCTCTCGTGCTTTGTTTCGGTATCTGTAACATGGGCAACACTCTCACCTCTTTCTGTGAAGATTAAATTTATTCAGGGAAGTGCCTGGCCCTAAGTGCTGGGTATGGACACCTTATCTGCAGACCTCATCTAACACCTCGTCTGTGTCCTGAAGTTCACTCAGTGCTCCTCCAGTTTTTGCATCTGAAACCTGGGGTGACTAAAACAAAAAAAATGCAAACCAGAACAAAAACCCTTAAAGCTTTGCCACAAGTGTTATATTCATTGATTGAGAAAATATTGATTGAATGCTTTCCGCGAGCCACAAATGGAAGGTCACAGGACTGCTGAAATTTCTAGGATAAACAAATCAATGAAGGAGGCATCACTTAAAATTACAGAGGGAAATCGCAGCAGGAAGTTTTAATATGTGCCCTTTTGGATGTAAACAAGGGAGGGTAGGTTAGAGAAAACAAGCAGAAGAGGTTCTTCTTAGGTCAGGTGGTCAGGGAGACCCTTGAGAACACATCAAAAAAGGGCAGGAGAGTTGGTTTGGGCAAAGCACTGGCTTTCGCCTCCTCCTCAGCCCCTGGAGTTGGTAGAGGAAATGGAAGAGGAGAGAGTAGAGGGTGGACAAGGGCCAGCATCCGCAGGGCCTTGTGGTTCCGGAGGAATTTGGTTTGACTCTGAGCTGAGCACAAGCCAGGAAAGACTGTTTAGTTTCATTCTGAACATTGTAGTGAACAGGAAACATTCAATAGAGAACCAGCCTTAAGTGTGGAGCCTGGTGACTTCACCAACCATGTTCTCTTCTGCCCCACTGGAGGGACTGATGGGAGAGAGGTCTGCTGCCCTATTCAGGTTTCAAGTTCACCTCTCTGTGATGATGTGGATTTCTGTGACAGGACAAACAGGAAGAGCAGCCCAGAGTGGCCAGAGGTGTGGTTAAGGTGGAATCTTGAATAGCGAAGTGGCCAGAGAGCCCATCACGGAGAAATGGTCATGATAGAACTGAGCCCAGAAGGATTACGTGGCTTGTTCATGGCCAGCCAGGAAGAGTAGGAGCGGAGTCACTTCCTGGAGCCCCGGGTGAAGCTGCTCCCCACTCAGGTGTGGGGACGCAGGTGTTGCCATGGAGAGGCACAAAGGCAGGCTCTCCAGCTCTCTGGTCACCCCCCACCCAGTGCACCTCCTGCGGACCCTCAGAGCTGACTGTAGTCTGCCTCCAGGAGCAGCACCTCCAAGAGGAGAGTGTGCAGACACCGGCCACCAGCTAGGACCTCGCCTTTCGCCCCTGGGCCCAGCCCTGCCTGGAGACTTGGCATTCTCTCTCCCTCTGGCACTTGTCATATGCAGCCTGGCTCAAACTGTCTCACAGGCAGCCAGAGCCCAGCCCAGGAGCCCCTCCAGCAGCCCAGGGCTGTGGGGAGGAGGAAGTACTGACCACTGCCCAGCGATTTGGGACCCATGGGCATGCTTGGCCGTGGTGTTTGCTGCCATACGGTGTCCGTGAGCCCTGACAGGCCCTCTCAGGGCACTCCGAGCTGCTTATCCCTGTGCTCTGCTTTTGCCACTGGGGCTGATTTAGGGGCCTTTACCCTGAGACTGGACCCAAATATGTCTGATCCTTGGCTACAGCCTAATGGAGAGAGTAGTAGTAAACAGCACCTGATGTTTAAGCATCTGCCTAGAGAAGCACAGACTCCAGGGGCAGAAACAGCCCTTGGGGCAGTGCTGGGGCTCCACCGGGCTGTATTCTGTGTTCTGTGGACACCAAGGAAGTGGAGGCTTTGTCCACAGACTTGGAGGAGGAAGCTTGGGCCAACGCTGGGCCTGACCTGGCCTCTGAAGCCCCTCCCACCTGTCCCACAGGAAACCATTCCCTTCAGGGCCAGGTGAGCTACCCGGCGAACCATGCTCTGAATTCCTAGGACCCACATGCCCCTTGCTGAATATCTGATTGTACATTTTCCTCTGTCTTCAGGCAGAAGGGAGGTGTTGGTTTGTCCCCACCCCAGTCCAAGCATGCATGCTGGGCTATGTATAACTGGGCTACCACATCAGGTCTCTGCTCCTGCGAGACAGCAAGGCCCCAGGCTGATGTACCCGTCGGCTGAGGTTGGCGCTCTCGTGCCCAGGCGTGACACCCAGCCCCTGGGTCACATGCTTCACCTGTCCAGTGCTGCTGCGTTCTAGAATCACACACTGCGGATGTCAGTCTCTGCCTGCTCTGGTGGAGGCCGCTCACAAGGTCAGGTAACCCGACATTTTATCCCTTACTTTGTATCCAGAATCAGGTCAGTGCGAGGTACATAACTGGAACTCACTGCATCTTGTGAAGGAAGGAAAGGAGGTCCGAGTCTGGGGGTGAGAGAAGGTTGTGTCTTGGGCACCAAGGCCGAGGGTCCCTGCTCATTCTTTACGTGTAGATACCTCAGGGTCTCGGGGCGCCTGCCTGGCTTCCAGTGTCCCATTATGCCTCCATCTTCTCCTGTCCCTCTTGGGAGCTGTAATCAGTCTTTGGCGACTCCTACTGGGGCTGGGCCACGGGACACACCACAGGAGGAAAGGTGCTTCATGGAACTCTTGCAACATTTACAATCCAGAGGATGGGCTGGTCCCCTTGGCCCTCTTGAACAGTGACCTTCTCTGCCAGCAGTGATTTGTCCTCTGCCCACATCCAGCATGTTTCCCTGCCAGGTGAAGGTCTCTCCAGCCTGCGTTCCTAATGCTGCCCTGGGGTTACAGGGCTATCCATGGTCCTCCACTGTCTGTGGCTTGCTCATCTCTGCTCTTGCCACTTCAGCTGCACAACAGCTCTAGCGTTTCCTAGACCAAGCCCCTTCTAGTGTAGACTTCGCATGTCCCGGGCCTGCAGCTTGCTTGCTGTCCCCTGGGCAGAGCTCTCAGCCCAGATGCGGCTCACTTCTGAGGTCTCCCTAGCTCAGAACATCTAGTGTCCATCCGGCCCCCTCAACAATCGCACATGGGAACACCAGAGGGAAGGGGCCGTCTCACCTGTGCCTTCCTGTGGTCGTCCTCGTCCCCAGAGTTGAGGCAATGTGCTGGACCCTTGGGAAAGGTGTGAGTGGGTGAATGAGCTCATGTTAAGTGCTGGATGCTATGCTAGAACCTTCCATGCACTGGCTCACTGGAGCTTTGGGGCAGTCCAGATGGGAAAACTTGAATCTCTACATCTGTTTCTAAGTTCAGAAGTGTATAGGGCAGCTGGTGTGGAAGAAATGAGGGCCCCTGTGCCCAAAGCATCCTCCTGGCAACCCAGGGTCCTGTCCTCCCTTGGCCTGGCCCTTGTCAGCTTCTCCTAACTGAGAAAACAGCCTGGACTTGGGTTAAGGGAACAGCAGCAGACCCTCCCCCAGCATCCCTTCTTGCTAATTTCTTTCCTGCTCCACAGTCTCCAGGGAAACTATATCCCCAGGTCTGCTTGGGAAAGTCCTGGCTGTCAGAGCCCCTCGCCTCCCCCACACTGCACCTGCTCTTGCTGAGACTGTGACCAAGAAGGGGAGAAGTGGACAGGTGACCAGTGCTTACAGCTGTCAGCTGGCCCAGGGGGGTGATTTCTTTCTAGCATTGCCTGTCTGCCAAACATTCTGGCATGCTGCCTGTAAAATACAAAGCATTCCTCAAAATACTTGGAACCCTGGCCATGCCTTTCTCCCTCCCAGAGGATGTGGGGCAAGAGGATGACCTCAGCAGAGGCCCTGTAGCTTCTTCAGAGGCCTCTGGTGCCCATGCACTTTGACATAGAAGAGAGAGGGAAGCCAGGATTATCTGGGAGGTAAGTTCCAGACTGGAAGTGGAGGCAGAACTGGGCACAAGGACTCAGTGACACCTTTCCATCTTCTCTGAGGATCTGCATGGTGACCCTGGCATGGGATTATGAACACATCACACTGCCCCCACCACCACCTAGGAATGCTACTTGTTCACCCTTAATGTACAGATTATAGCATCTTCCTTGCACAATTGTGCAGAGGATTAAATGAGGGTCTGAACATGATTCTGAGGCTGTATTGAAGCCTCAGAAGGGTTGGTAGTTACTTCATACTCTGGGCGCTTCCTATGACTAAAATTCTGTGAATAGTGGTCAAGATCTCAAATGCCTGAGTCTTATTCCTCAGGTTTATTTTGTGTCTCTGCCATTTGCTAGCTGGGTGATGGTCCCTAAATTACTTAACCTCGCCGAGCTTCAGCTTCTTGTGCGGAAGCCAACAGAGCCATGGGTGCAGAGTAAGCGAGGAAGACCCTTGTGCAAGTCAGGATTATTCAAAGACAGAATGGCAGAGGCTTCAGTTAATAGCGGGCTGGCCCTCTGTCAGGGCGGGCTTGGGGGTAGGACTTGAGTCCCTGTTGGCTGAGCAACTGTGGGCAGTGCTGACCTCAAAGAAGCTACATTAGAATAAGGGCCAGATATGGGGCCTTAGTGTTGAAATAGTACTTGTTAATCTCTGCACTTCTTGAGTTAGGTTACTGACTTAAGGCTTCTGTATCTGTGCATGAGAATGCCTAAACAGTAGCATTATGGTATAGACTGAGTTAAATATGTGCCTGTGTATCACATGCTTACAGCAGTGCCTGGTGACAGAAAGCCATCTACTTTTGATCTAAAGAGAGGTTTGCTCCCCAGCAGATCAGCGAAGAGGCTCAGGTAGAATCCATACAGCATGTTCCTCACAGTGCCGCATATATGGCCACTTGATCCTCAGGAGTCACTCGGGTTGCCATCTTCATTAACATTGTTCCTGGGCCCCCTGTGCCTGGCACGGTGCCTGCCATAGCTCTAAAGTGAGGATGTGTGAACAATTCCTCCCTGGCCTGTGAGCAGCAGAAGAGAGCTAAGTGCTCAGTGGTGTCTGATTCATGGGTCCCCCCTTGCCTCTCCCCTGTCTGGAACATCATTATCTCTCTGTGGTCAGCTACACTCAGTCGCATCTGCTTCCTATCTGGTTTCCAGGGTCATTGTTCCTTGTCCTCTACTGGTCTTCCTGATTTCCTGACTAGATTCTCCCAACTCAACTCCTAGATCCTAATTCAGGTCCGCGTTTGTTCAAATATGGACAATGCTCCTGTCTGGTGAATTCTTTATTTTGTATTAGGCATTGATCTTCAATATTTTTGCAACAGGAAGACCATCTACATGGTAGATGGAGGTAGAGCATCAAATCCCAGGTCACAGTACTGGCACACAGTGGGCACATGATAGCAGCAGGTACCCTGATCCAAGACAGGAAAGCTCCAGGATGACCGCGTGGAGCTGAGTAGTTTTGTGTTCTCTGGGAGGATCCATGACTGTGTTAACACAGCACAGGACTGCAGAGACCATTTTGTACAAAGGCTTCCTCTCCCCCAATATGCGAATACACGCTCGCCTTTTATACCTAGTAAGCCAAGGACAAGTTCAAGTATTGTGCTGGAAAGATGGAAGTAAATGCCTGCGAGTTCCCCTTGAGGCAGCAGCTCCAGTCAGCCAGCACCTGTGGACACCCAAAGTAGGAGGGCCTGGTGTCCTGGGAGAGGCGGCTGTGTTCTCTCCAGAACTCAGGGCCATTTCTTTCCTATTACCTAAAGAGCAGAGGAAAATGAATGTCAGCAAGTAGGTAATAAATACCCCGGAAGGGAGTGCTGTCTTTGTACTCACCCATTTATGTGAGAGGATTTGGGGTCGCCCAGGCTGTGGAGGGTTCTGCGTTTTGTTGGTATCCTTCTTGAATCCTCCCCAAGAAGATTTGTGAAGAGGTTACTGAAAAGGAACTCAAGAAAAGCAGATTCGGCAAGCCAGTTTATGAAATGTCAAGCGTGCTGTGTGCTAAGTGGAGCCGTTTTGCTTTGCTGAGGAGGCCTTATTCCCAAGGCAGAAAAGCAGGCAACGCGGTGCAGGCTAGCGTCAGTCATAAGCTTGTGTGCTCTGGAGGACAGGGCCAGTTGCCCCAGGATTGGGTTGGTTTTGCTTTTGTTTTCCTATAATTTGGGCAAGTGGGTAAATGTTCTTGACTAACAGGGTTTTCTGTCAATTAACACTGAGACTCTGTCAGGAGAGGATGTTTTTTGAAGTTACATGGTCTGGGCCAGAATGAACAGGACAGCCACCCCCTGCAGGGGCTCAAAGCCACCATGCAAATGTATGCAAATGAGGTCTAGTTGGTTGAGTAGGACCTAATGGTTCAAAGTGGGTCCCTGGTACCATACAAAGGCATGTGCAGACCCCAGCCTCATATAAGTATGCAGATGGAGTGCCTGAGAGCAGCTAGACGAGCCCTCTCAGGCAGCTGTGTACCCAAAAGTTTATCCTTCTAACCCTATCGCATGTCCAGCTAACTCCCTACCATATGAGAATTGCCTCTTTTGTCTTCTCATGTTTTCAAAAGGAAAGTTGACCGATTAGAAATACACTATTAAGAACTTATTGTTGTCCTTAATTCCAGAATGGCTGTTTCTGTGGTCCTGAATTGTTATCTACCAAATCCCTACTATGAGACAGTGAAGGGGAACCTGGCCTTCCAGTAGATCCTTTGTCAGAGGAGTGATGCCTAGCTCCTCACCCCCCCATTCACTGACCTCGGACATCCAGAGAGAAAGGGAGGGCCTGTGGATATGTAGTGTAGACAGCCCAGAGCACTGGCTTTAACACATCTGAGTTGTTTCCTGTGTCCTTTTCCCAGGCTTGGGGTTTCTAGTTTGGGGATTCCCATCTTCTCATGTCACACCTTCCCAACATTATATACCCACATGAAGGAGGACAAAGGGAAATAAGAATTGCCAGCCCTTCTACCTGTCATTCCCTTACATCAGTGTTATGGTTTGTGTCTAATTGTTTCTCCAAAGCCTCATGCAGTCATGGGGTGGGGACTTCTAGAGTTTGAGATTAATTCATGATCCACTGGGATTATGGGTGATCCACTGGGATTATAGGTCTTAGTACTGCTGAGATTATGGGTGTGTGTACTTCCTCTAGCCTGGGGCAGAGAGCCTGAATGCAATGTAAGAGAGACAGAGAGACAGACTCGCTCTCTGTTGCTATTGTTGTTGTTCTACCACCATGAACTGGATAGTCTCTTCCCTGTGCCCCTCTGCCTTGGAGCCAGCCAAGTATGGACTGAAACCTCCAGTAACTATGAGCTAAATAAATCTTTCCTTCCTTCATTTTTGGTGTCAGGTATTTGTCCCAGCAATGAGAGAAGAGTAACTGAGATAATCAAGAAAAAAAAAAAAAACTTTTATAAAGAAGGCCTCCTTCTGTTCATAGTGAACTTTTGTCTCCTTGGTTAGGACTGGGCCATGTGTCCACCCCTAGGTGCCAAGAGTCTTCTGGCAGAGCCGTGGAGTCCATGGAGGCTTCTCACTAGCTCATCAAAATCGTGGTGACTCTGTGCCTGGTTTGCCCTCCAGTCCACTGTCTGGTGTCTGCTTCCGAATTTGGGTGCCAGTGATCATTTTTGTTTGGCATGAATGGTAGTGATCTTGGGGATCTCCAGGGGTGCTGAGATCCATGCGGGTGTGGGAGTGCTGTGTCCTAGGGGCAGTCATGCTGAGTAAGGACTTCAGTGATGTTCCATCAGTTCTGGGGCACCAGGTCCCTGAGAGGGACCTTTCCCTTGCTGAGGAGTAGGAACAAGGCCCTCGGTGTTTGAAGCTCAGAAGAGTCTCCTGTTCAGGAGAAAGCTTCTAGTGCTGAGGCAGCAAACAGTGTCACACAGCTGTGATGCCTTTTTCTCCTACTTGTTTGGGATCTGTCACAGTGGCCAGCCCACGAGTGGCCTGAAGGTAGGGACCATGTCAATGTGTTATCCACTTCTGTGGCCCTAGAAGAAGCCTATGTTGAGAGATTTCTGAATCCCACTAAAACATTTCAGTTTGAATAAATGAGTGAATGTGGAAATAAATAGATGCTTTATCCAAGCTGCAGAGGTATCTTGGCCTCCAGGAATCAGAGGATGGTTGAGAGGAGCTTGAGGGACTGAGCCCGTCCTCCTGCCAAGTGGATAACCCAAGGGCCTGAGCCCTTCTCGGTGCGGGCAAGTCTGGCTAGGAAGCATTTTTGGGAGCCATTTATCCTGACTTTACAAAGGTGAGCTATAAATCACTCTTTGAGCCTTTTGAATGTCTGAGGCTTTATGATGGCCCCCAGAGGACTTTGCACTTGTTTTGGGAATGAGTTCTTAGAGCAGTTTGGCAAGTTCTACATTCTTCAGGAAGACCATCGTGTCATTTCTCTGTGTGGTTTTTAGCTTGGCTGCGAAGTTTGGTGGCAGACCCGGGGCCTCCCCTGGGCTCTTTGCACATGTGCTCGGTGGTGCAGCCTCTTCTGAGCTCCGGCTATCCGGTGTCTAGAAATTTGCTCACCAGGTTGGACAGGCCTCTCCTAGTCACCTCTTTTTACATTGTAAACCCAGTAAAATGACAGGCAGTCTCTAGGCAGTCTCCAGGCAGCCTGCCAGAGTGACAGCCAGTGACCGTCACCATGCAGCTGCCGCGGTCCAGGGTGGAGCTGTCTAAATATTGCCCAGTCCCAGTGTTCTCTCATGTTTCACACTAGACGGACAGCTTGACGCTGTTTCCAAAATAGCCCCTGCCATGGGCTTGGTAGACCTGCTGATGCCTTTTATGATAAACATTGAAAATACCTCTTCCCAAAAAAACCCTCTTCTGAAACTGGGAACAATCTCATTTCCCCCCTCACTGTGGGTGAATTAGGAGCGGCCCTGTGGTCCTATGATGAAGTGTGTGCCCCCCTAGATCAGCCAGCAGTCTTTGCATGTAGAATTGATGGAATGATGAGACTGTTCAGCATGGGATGAGGAAAATAATCATGGAGGAAACCCACATCTCCTTCAGGACCGGGTTCGAGGAAGAGAATCCTTACCCGAGACTCAGGATTCTGACGGGCTTGAATTTGCTTTACTCCCTGCCATAGGTTTGTGGCTGAGATCTCCCCGTCAAGATGCTCCCATGGAGATGGACTCAGGCACTGAGAGCCACTGAAGGGATCCACTATTTTGAAGTTCAGAGTTAGGGCTCATTCATTCTCAGATATGTAGACCAAAACAGTTCTATTTCTTTGTAAAAGCAACACTTCATGAAGGTTTTAAGATAAGACACTTTTATAATATAATAGCATCTTAGTTGCTTTCTCTTTCAAAACATCTGGCTTCCCCTATCTATGGGCATATACTTTCAGCGTGGGACCACAGGACCACACCAGCCCGTCTGTAGGGAGGGGTCAGGTTGTTTCCTTATAAGTTAAAGGAGGGATGGTGTAGTTTAGCTCACAGTGTGCAGAGGTTTCAGTCCATGGTCAGTTGGCTGTATAGCAGGGTGGCAGGGCATAGGGGCCTCACAGAGCAGAAACAGTCCGTGGCATGGTAGGAAGCAGGATGTACCTTCAAGGGAGGAAGATGGAGACGTCTGTCTGTCTATCTGTCTGTCTGTCCATCTATCCATCTCTAGGCCACACCCACTGTGGCCCACCTCTTCCTACCAGACTTCACCTACCCATATTACACGCAGCTATAAACCCACCAGAGGTGTAATCCAGTATCCATGACCCAGTCATCTCCCCAAAGCCCCACCTATGAGTGCATGAGGCTTTGGGATATAAACCGTAACCGGTAGGATAACTATGTTTTTTAGTGTGACTTGCTCTCGTGCTTTTGTGTACCTGAGAGATGTTGCTGTCTTCAGGCATGTGAATTCTTCTGGAATTGTACCTGAAGCTTCATAGAGTGACTTAGGGAACACTTTTCTGGTCTGCCTCCAACATTCCTTTGTCACACTTGGTGGATGCCCCAATCCTGTCTCAGAATTTCGTACGTATTCCCATGCCTTCCTACATGAGGGCCCCTCATCTGTATGCACATATCACGGGCTCTATCTCACTATTCCTGTAAGAAAAGTCTCTCTGTGAAAAGGCTTCCTGCCTTTGGCGGGTTGGCGGCCCTCCTGGGCCTGGGTCCCAGGCAACTGTCCGTGCCTGTCACGTATTATTACACCGTGTTGTGATTGTTGGTTTGCCTGTCTGGCTTCCTGTAGTGGGTGAGGCTGTAGGTCCTTTGGCAGGGCTCTAATACTTGGTTACCATTTTACCTGAAAATAGGGCAAAATGCTGGCAGAGTCAGTATTAAACAAGGACATGAATACATAAAAGCATTAGTCCAAGCAGAGATAGAGACACCAGTTCGGACTCTGGCCCCTTCTGGTGCTGGAGGGACGGTGGGCTGTGTTCGCTGCTGTATGTCACAGGGTATCCGTGAGCTGTGCTTTCTCACCAGCTCCTGTTTCCGCTTGCTTTCCTCAGACGTGCTCTGCCCCAGTGTCCGTGTGGAAGGAGATCGCTTGGAGCACACTAATGGAGCAACCAAGGAAATCACAGGTAAGAGACCTGCTGCGCTGGGGGGACTTGCTGGGCCTGAGTGTGACTCGCACCAACTTAGGGGTGGCCTCCTGGCCACCGTTCTCACTGTTCTACAACATTCTGGAAGTGCAGGAGGCAGCCACCAGCCTTACGGAGTGAGTCTGCCCTGCCTTCCATTTGGCAGGCTGTGCAGCTCTTACAGGAGTCACTAAATGATGTGGTCGCGTGAGCACACGTGTAAGGGGAGGTGCGGGAACAAGAAACAACCTGGCAAGAGGAGCAAGCTGTGAGGAAGCAAAGGCACCCGGGAGCAGGGGGAGAGGGAACCGGCAGCGGCAGGAGAGCAGAGTCGCCTGGCAGCTGAGCGGGCAGCGAGAGCAACGCCGTAGCAGCGCTGCAGGAGCTGTAGGTGCATAGCAGAGGGCAGAGCGGACAGTGTGTGCGGCGGCCGAGTCTGTGTCCCCTGCAGCCTGCCAGTGCTGGTGACGGCGAGTGTTTCCTGGAGCCAGCCTTGCCGCTAAGGTCTTCACGGGCCTGGACTCAGGGTGCTTTCTTCCCCACTCCCCACGCCTGGGGCGTCAGCCTTGTTCTTCTCGCTGCTCCCTGCTGGTCAGGATCCTTCTCTGCCTCTTGCATCCTCTCAGGTCCAGTGTTGAGCACAAGCTTGTCACCTGTCCCAGCCACAGAGCCTTAGAAGGGCAGGGCAAGCTGCTGGCCAGACACAGCCATGTTGCTGGGCCCCAGACCTTCAGGATGCCAGAAGCTGCATCTCGGAGCCTGGATTTTCTAGACCATTAGGAAGTTGTCATGCCTGTGCTCGCAGTGGGAAGAGTATGCCACGGATCGGCATGCCTGGGAGCAGCCCGACCAGACTTATTATAGAAGCCTCCCAGTGCCGCTGACCCAGATGGGGTTATTCTCATATCCATGTGCTAGAATTTGCTAAAATTCAGACAAAGTGACCCTGATCCATAGAAACTAGTGTGTTTTCTCACCTCGAGAAGTGCAGGAGCTGAGGGGGAATGGAGAAAGGGTACACAGATTCAGAGCTCTTCCCGTAGGCTGCCTCTAGACTTGGGGAACTCAGTGCTCTCCTGTCCTTCCACCTACTCCATGGATGGTGGGGTCAGTGGAAACAGCAGCTCCTCTCCCTTGGGTGCTGCATGTGCAGCCAGCGCCCTGCGCCTTCCATCTGGACCGCTGGAGCCCCCGTGTAAGCAGTGCATCCCCTTCCCACCCTGTCCTGTTCTCTCCCCTGCGTTCAGAGCTGACTTCTGAATGCTCAGATTTCTTGGCTTTCAGTATCCTCGAGTTTTTTAGCCCTTCCCAGTGGGCTCTGTCTGTTTGCTCCTGGCCCTTGGGTTGCTTGATGATCCCAAAAGGTACAGCGCTCCCTTAGCTGGTGGCTTTGTCTCTGTTTAGGGTCCACGTCCTCACACTTCGCTCCTACTCACCTCTCCAAGCCCAACTAAACCGTCACTATGAGAAATCTTCACATGGAATATGGCCATTAACTGATCTTTTAATATTTCACCCTATCCTGAGAGCTCTCATCAGAAGATGTAATTATTTGTTTCCCTGGCTACCTCCCTAGCAAGCCTAGGAGCTGTTTGAGAGCGGGTCCGCTTGTATTTTGAACTTCTTTGGTGTGTTCTAAGGGCATACAGCAGTGCCTGGCACATAGAAGGAGTTCAAAACATTGTGCTGAATGGACAAGTAGGTAGATGAATAAACTGAATACAAGGGGGGAGGGAGGGAGGGAGAGAGAGATGTGAAATATGAGTGGGTGAGCAGGGAGTGGGATGAATGGACAGGAAGGCTGATGAGAATAAGGGTGGGAAGGAAGAACTGAAGGAAGCAGAGGAGGAAGGAGCAAGGGAAAGAGGAAGGCGGATGAGCAAATGGGTCTGCCCCTGTCAGCTGTAACTTAGAATGAGATTAAAACTCCCCTATTGTACAGACTGAAGAGCAACAAGCATTTTCTTTGTTGTACTTCAGAACTGTTGATTCTTTGGGGGTAAGAATGAGGAGGGGAGAGAGAGACAGAGAGAGAGAGAGAGAGAGAGAGAGAGACAGAGAGACAGAGAGACAGAGAC
>NDGN011554667.1:6766-17041 GCA_002564285.1 Tympanoctomys barrerae | reverse complement strand
AAAGAAAGAAAGAAAGAAAGAAAGAAAGAAAGAAAGAAAGAAAGAAAGAAAGAAAAGAGCAAGGTGTTTGTTTTGAAGATTTTAAAATAATCAGTGACCATAAAAGATAATAATAATCAGTGAAAATGTGTAGAAGACACAATATTTTTCTCTAAGACTTTAATGTTAACTTTCGATTTTATCATCTATGAAAGATTTGATATAAATACACCCTTTCTGTCCCACTGAGTGACAAATTTGGCTACCTATTGCTCAAAATAAGATTGGATAACTTCAGGAAGATCCGTTGTAAATTCGAATTAATTTAACTGTCCACACAGATTTATGTCCACCTTTCTTTCTTCTTTGTCCCTTGACTTTCTTCTCTTCCTCCTTCTAATTCACAGACTGAGCTAAAATCTGGCATTGTTTGTTTACTAGGATTTGTCATTAGTGGGTCATTATAACCCCCCCCAAAAACATACATCACTAGTTTTGTTATGTTCTAGGTTTGGAATAAAATTAATTCCACCTTGTAAGCCATCAGGCTCATTAATTTGAGAATAAACAAACTATAGAGTCATTAAGAAATAGCTGTTTACATTTCAAGTATCTTTAATTCAAGTTGAAGGAAAGAGAGGCTGCCATCTTGTGCCTGCTTTGCTTATTGCTGCTTTAAAGTGGACCTTTCGGGTGCAATTTAGTCCTAGGTGCACTTAAATTAAATTAAAGGCTAAGCAGCTGTGTGAAATTTGAAACATCTGTTAGTGTTTTTCTTTTTGCAACAAGATAAAGCATAGTGTTTAAGGGTGGTAGTCCTTTACTACATTAATAAATAAATAAATAAATAAATAAATAAATAAAACTATATAATTCTTCCCTTTTCAATAATTTGGTCCTGTGTTCAGAAATGAGCAATAGATGTTCTCTGGCTCTAGAATACTGTAGGACTTTTGAAACATGTATTTTTTAAAATGCGTAACAAAATATTTTTAAAAGACAAACTCTGAAATTAAGGACGACAAATGGATGAGGGGAAGACATTTCTTGTATATGTCAGTGATGATAAAAACTGAATTTTAAGGCTAACACTTCCTATTTTAATCTCCCAGGTTTTTGTTCTTTGTAATTATCACCAAAAAGCACTTTAATCAGGGTCCCAAGACAGACAGAAATCATAAAGCACGTGTTGCTGAACAGAAGCACAGCCCGTGCTGTAATTTGGTGCCATCTTGTGGTCAAATGAAAAATTGCAACAAGACAGCCTGCACATGGATTTAATGTTTTGGTGTTTTGAACCCCCCCAAATAAAACCACTAACAATTTTGTATTCTACATTTATTAACTCTAAATTGTATTCTACATTTATTAAATGTTAAGCCATATTTTATTGGCTTGAATTTATTTTGGATTCTATTACAACAGTTATTTGAATTCATTGGGAAACCTATTACGATAAAAAACTTGTAAAATGTCTTATTATAAATATATGATATATATGCGATATAAAAAGTAGCATTCACAAAAAGATATCCAAAGGTCACTTGGCCTAAAAGATGCCCATAAGGAACAGAGCAGCAAGGTCTTATTGTCTTTGCGGGAGAATCTTCGCCCATATCCATTCAGAGACTAGACAAACATCGATCTATTTAGCTTTCTTCTAAGTCTGAATTTCCAAACATATTGTCCATAGAACTAATAAAAGTAAGTTTTGTCACCAGTATTCTTGGTCAAAACACTTTCAAGCTTAGACGATAAGAGCCTTAGTTACAAATATTTTAACCAGCCTAACTGCAAAGGGTACTATTGCCAGATACTCGTGTTGGAATTGCTACAAGCGGAAGGTCTTGAGCCACAGAGGTTCTCGGCCTCTGCAGATTACTAGGTCAGGGACTCGAAAATGATTACACACTCTTTAAAGAATGTTAGCCATTAGAACTCATTAAACAGATCTCTTTTCATTTTTATTTTGAGACAAGGGTGATCTCCCCAGGGTGATGTCCTCTTGACAGCTAAGTGGATGTGTCACGAGGCAGCAAGAAACGAGTTTGCACTGCAGGTATAAACATGGTAGCTGGGGCTGGGGAGATGGCTCCGTAGAATAAGCACTTCCCTGGCAAGCGCAAGGCCCTGAGTTCAATCCCAGGTACTGAGAAAAAAAAACAAAACAACAAAACAAAACATGCTAGCCATCAGCGTATCACTGGCATTCAAAGCCACGGGGATAGGTGATGGAGCACACAAAGAGGCGACTTCCCAAGGTACAGGCTGGAAACATACTGAGGCACGGCTGTAGAGGTCAGAGGGACCCAGAACAGGGGTGCCATGACCCAGGAGGTGGAAGAAGGAGGGGCCAACACGTTGAATGTCACAGAAGGCCCTTTGGAGACACGATCTGACACTGTGAGAGCTTGGCAGAAGTTTCTCCAAGAGGGCAAGGGCCCACAAGCTTCAGAGGGCTGGCTTAAAAGCCGAGAGGGAGACGGAAGTCAGCTGGTTGTGTGTAGGAAACGGGAAGTTCGGGGAACATTCAACATGGGGAGGACTTGGAGTAGGATGTAGGGTCATGGAACAGCTTGAGCGCTGAGCAGTTGCTACCAACAAAAATGTAGAATCTAAAGGCGCTGGAAGAAGTAACTGAACCAGCTCAGCCCCTGAGCAACCGAGGAAGTGTGAGACCAGAGCACTCAGGAAGGAGCGGGCTTAGCGGGTGACAACGCTCCAGGCCCTACACGGGGTTCACACCCTCCTCCCTGCTGGTGTCAGAGGAGAGCTGAGCATAGAAAACGAGGCCCCAGGGTGTAATGTTCCTGTGGTCCCTTTCACTACACGCCTGAAGAACTGGACTCAGACATAAACTGGAATCCTTGCTTCTTCCTAACAAGACAAAAACAGAAAAAGAGAGGTGCGGAAAGCATGCACTTCAGCTGCATAATGAAATGCTAGGCAAGTTTTATACTCGTCACATGCTTGTAATAATAACAGTAAGTAAACAGCCCCACAATGGGTCATAATCAGGCAGAAATTGTGAATAAAGAAATAAAGGGCCATGAGCCAGCTTTTCTGTGACAGCCCAGGGTCTTTAAGTGGGTCCTACAGAAACGGAAAGGATCCAAGTGTCACCTCAGATGGTGGGAAACACTTCACGGGGCGCCTTGCCTTTGGGGCTGTCCGAGGGGGTGTCTATGGCAGTGCTCGAGAGCTCATCTGGACACTGCTGGCGGAGGTCTTGCCTCGGCTCCCGGGCTCTGAGGGTCAGCGCCCGAGCTTTGCAAAGAGGCTCGCGGAGGCCAACGGTCTCCCTCCTCCTCCGCTCTGTTCCCGTTTCCTCCTTTCCTCTCTCCTTCCACTTTCTTCTTCCCTTTTGTTAATTATTTCTTTCAATTATCACTTTTACCTGTTTTTTTTCTCTTTCCGTTCTTATTTTGAAGTGCAGGTTTAACCGTACTTCTATAATTGGGGTGTGCTAGAGCTTGCCCCCTTTTTTATTAATCCACCTTCACAAGAGTTTTCCCACGCCGGCTTCCTTCAGCCCACACAGAAGACCACAGAAGACCACAGTCGAAAGTGTATACTATACACATTTCTGAATTACATGCAACTCAGTGGAATATAAACTATTTCATGTGACTGTGGTTTTTTATTTATCTATATGATGTTGTCATTTTGCTATTAGATATTATTTGTTGAGCAAATGTGTTGTTTCCAACTGTTCCCATAATGCCTTAATTAATTAATTAATTGATGCAGGGTCTCACTATGCAGTTCAGGCTCATGGTGATCCTCCTGTCTTAGCCTCCTCAGCACTGGGATTACAGGAATGTGCCACCACAACTGGTTTTGGTAGCTAGTGCAATATGCGGTACCTGGGATCAAACACAGGATCTTGTACTTGCCAGGCAGGCACTTAGACAACTGAGCTATCTGTCCAGCCCTACAAATAATGCTTTAATACATACCTTTGTAAGTAGTACCTTTTGGTGCTGCCTGGAATAGAGACCCAGAAATGGAATTTCTATATCATGGAACATATGCATAGTTCCATAAGAAATAGCCAGGTTGCTTTCAGAAAATTGCTAAAACATTCTGTCCTCCCATCGGTAGAACCCAACTTTCCCATCTGTTCCTCTCCTAGCTGTCTCAGTTGCTTTTTCTCACTGCTGGGACAAAATATCCAACATCCAAAACTGAGGAAGGACAGGTTTATTTAGCTTACAGTTAGTGGAGGTTTCAGTCCATACTCAGCTGCTCCAAGGCCCAGTAGCACATGGAGTAGGGCCGCCGTTCATGGCAGCGGAAGACAGCAAAGAGCAAAGGGAAGGGCACAGATCCACCACAGGCGGCAGCCTGTCGCCTCCACAGGAGTGCAGCACTAATTTGCTTTCTGTTGTCAGTCATACAGCACCACAGATCGGGAAAGTTACAGATATTTTTAAGGCAGTTTACTTTGCCTCATGGCTGTGGAGGTCCTAAGTTAAGGAGTGGCATCTAGTGATGACAGAGTCCCGAGGAGGTGCAGGGGAGGTAGGAGACAGCGTGCTTGTGTGTGTGTGTCCTGTGTTTGTCTCTTTCTTTTAAAGCCCCCAGTATGGAATCATGGTGGTCCCAGCCCCATCACCTTATCTCATCTGAATTACTACCCAAAGGCTTAGCTCCCAAACAGCACTGGCAGATCAAGTTTCCATCCTCTAGCTCAGCACACTGGGATTAAACTCCCACATGAGCTTAGAGAGAAGCAACCACAGTCACACCTCAGGAAATCCAGAAGATTCTAGCTTCAAAACCCAGCGTAAGCCTGAAGTATTTCTTGGAGCCATTTGGCCCTATTCCAAAGTACTCTAAAAAGTAAAAGTTTTAAACATTATTCAAAGTCCTCTTTAAAATTTAAAATTATTCTTCCTTAATGTCATATTGACTGCTATTTTTTTTTTTTTGCTACATTCTCATGGGCTTCTGCTAGCCTAGTATTTTATTCTCTCTTATACTGAAAACCTGGCATCCAAATCATATGCAGTCTAAGCAAAGTAAACAGTAATCTTACAGAAGTAGGGCAAGCGATTTAGCACATGGCTGTGGGAGCTCTGCTTTACACATGTGAAGACTTTTCCTTGTCCCCAACTATCACATTCGGATATACTCTGTGGCAAGGGTTTTCCTGCCTAAGCACAGGAGCTATCGTAAACCTTTGGAGTTCATTTCTGCAAGGCGACACTATGAAGTTGGCACTGAGGACATGAGATACTGAGCTATGCAAAACAGTTGTGGAAACTTTTGGAGAACTTCCCTGCCTCCCCAAACTTAAAACAGAGATGCCCGGTTTTTCTTTTTTCTTTTCTTTTCATCAAGCAATTTTTACAGAATACCTTTCTGACCCACGCATCATTAATTCAGTTTAAAATTTATTTGTTTACTAAATGGTTATTCAATATGCCAGACAATATGCCAGATTCTATATCAAGTGCTACAGATTTATAAAGCAATAATCCAGTTGAGCAAGGATTTTGTAAGATTACTGTCTTGACAGGTAATAGTAATTACATAGGTGACTTTTAAACCAATGAAAATAACTTGATCTAGGGCATGACTGAGAAAATTCAAGTTGGCTCATTGATTTTAATATTTTTCAAGACATGTGCTGCCCATACCTTTGCCTCAAGTCCTCAGTCTATAGTTGAAGACAATAAGATAAAAATATCCATTTTAACCATCCAACATTTTCCTTGTATTGCTTTCCCTAATGAGTGTGTTATAACAGGTTACCACAAAGCAGACTACATGGGGCCGGGCAGATGGCTCAGTGGAATAAGCACTTCCCTGGAAGCACAAGGGCCTGAGTTCAATCCCTGGTTCCACCAAAAAAAAAAAAACAAGGCAGACTGCACTTACATTTATAAATATTTTTGGTTTTACTTTTATAAGCTCCAGACTGTCCAAGTGAAATGGAGTTTCAAAAATGGTAAAAGGGATCATTATCTTATTATACTTTGGTCTATGCATACAAAAACAAGGTATTACATTTTGAGGGAGAGGAATATGGAAAGTTATAAGAGAGTAAAACTCCAGTAAGTAAATACGACAAATTGTTTAAGCCAAACTTTATATTTAGCATAGGTGTTTATATGCCATTAGGTGAGAGGAGAACTGAAGGAATATATAATGTGGATTTAAGGATGTCAGCTTCAGAGCTGTGACAGGTGACACCTGCGCCACTACTTTTTCCAGAGCCCCAGTCACATTCTTCTTTAAATAGTATCTATTGTAGCTATCACCTGTAGCATCAGTTTGAACAATGCATGAAGAAGTAAGTCTAACTTTATCATAAGGGAGTTAAACCTGATGCAAAAAACTATTTCCTGTTGATAGAGATGATTACACATTGTAATAACTTATATGGGAAATAACTGATTTACTCTCTCTAGGGAGCTTGAATAAACTCATCAACTCAACTGAAGTCAAAATTTGTGTCATCTCTCAACTTCATGCTCAAATGTGAATGCATACATATGTATTATATAATATATACTAGTTAATATATCATTAATGTATTATATATTAGTTAATATTTATATATGTACATATTAGTTAAAAGGCTCTTTCTCTCACAAGTGATGAAAAAGTGCAGACATCAGAGTTAAACAGCTTAGTTGGAATCATCAGCTCCATTTCTTCTCTTCTATATATTCATAAGTACTTGGCATCTGTGATTTTATTTTTCATAGAAGGAATTTGGGAGAGGTTAAAGCAAAACACTAAGTATCTAGTTCATTCAATAAACAGCTGTCGCTATCCCAGCCATACTACTTTCCTCCGTGGCCTCTGCCTGTGACCTCTGCCCCTTCCAAACATTCTAAGACTAAAGGTCCTAAGCAAGAAAGACTATGACCAAAGAAGAAATCACTCTCAAGTTGAGACTCAAATTTCACTAAGGCCATGACTAAGGCAAATTCTAGAAGCGTAAATATTAATTAAATCAGTCAATATAACTGATCATCTTTTCTATTATAGTTGACAAGGTGATACCAATAAAAATATCAGGTTAAGCTCTATTATTTCAACTAGAACTATATTTATATTCATCATGCAATCAAGTTTTTTAAAGCCACAAGTTTACACAATTAAGATTAGAATATAGCATGGCAATAATAATGTTGATAATTTACTGTCACTTCAGTACATAAGGAAAGATTTAGCAAAAACGCAATGTTTATCTTCCCATATGACAAGTTTTAATTAGATTTGCTTCCTTAGATTCTCCCTGATGTTTTAATGAGCAGTTATCTTGCTTCCATAGAAAGGTTTGATTAACGTGGATCAATCTCTCTCTCTCCTTAACAGGAACAAGTGATCCATACGTGAAGTTTAAAATTGGAAGAAAAGAAGTTTTTAGAAGTAAAATAATACACAAGAACCTCAATCCTGTATGGGAGGAAAAGGCTTGCGTCCTTGTTGATCATCTCAGGGACCCATTATATATAAAGGTGAGCCATTTGTTGGTTTTTCTCTGATGAAGTCTGACATAGAAATCCTTGATTAATGGCTTTTTTTTTTATCATGTCTGTCGGTATAATGAGATTGTTACCTGAGACACATTCTGCCATTCACAACTCTAACCTATTGATAACGTAATATAAGTGAAATAGAAGAAGGTGAATGCTAGCGAAGCCATGTCTCTCCAGGGTGGTTCTATCGCATTTAGGGGCATTATGCTCTAGCTTGGTGCTATCAACTAAGTTAGTGCACCTTGGAGCATATGAAAATATGCACCACATAGTCTTAATCTAACAAGAAGGAAAGCTTAACCCAGAACGTAGCTTTTCTGCTTAAGAATCGCATTGCTTGAACTTTTCCTGCAGGAACTTCCAGGTTAAGGGGACAAAGCCTTTCTTCCACTCCCACCTGCACATGCTTGTCCATGACATGGTGTCCTCCCAGATGGAGGTGTCATCTGGGAAGACACTACTTTGCTCTCATTCATCCAGCAATAGTGAACTTTCTTCACATCTCCATGACACAGAAATGACAGAAAGCCCTGTGTGAGTGGGCAGGTGACTAAATCTGTGCTGGCCTCTGGGTGCTGGCACAGCTAGGGTGTGAATTTGCTGTGGTGGAACTCATCATTTCAGCAAGGAGATTTTCAAAAAATAGGTTTTGAGGAGACTTCATATTTGCACCAACCAAACCTGAAACTGCTGGTCCCTGTCAAGCCAAAAGACATCTGCAATCTGTTCTGCCTTGGCCACTGCTGCCTTAGTAGCACTAGTTGTGTTCAAAGGTTGTGACACTGAACAAGTTCCTGAGCTTTCCAGTGGGTCAAAGTAAAACTGAAAGTTTGAAGATGAAGGTAGATGTTTACACACTTTAAAAACTTCAGGATTGGAATGTTATCCAAATGTTCCATGCTCCCAGCAAGTAGTGCTACCTAGCACAAAAGGAGAAGGCATCATACTCAACTCAGGGGACCCTACATGTGTCATGAGAACAATGACATCACTGAGGGCTCCAAAGAATTCTTGGAAGTCCTGTGCTCAACAGAAGGAAACAGAACATTGTGAATATGCTCCTTGCAGAGTGTGTTAAAAGATCCTACTGAAACTCCTGAGAAGGATGTTGCAGCTAAAGCCTTCTACTAAGACCATGCATGGACACCGCTCTTCCCCATGTTAGAGATCACAGACTCTGGATGGGTAAGGCAGCAGCACCAGCAGCAGCAGGACCAAAGTGGAGAGGATGGAGTTGCATGCAAGGAATGAGTGACAGGGAAGGAAGGAAGAAGGGCTTCTGGTGATAAGAAGCAGAGGAAGCCTGTAGTACGGGGAAGAGAAAAGAAGCTGTGGTTACCAAGAAGCCGACAACTGCAAAGAAATCCACCATGCCCTCTTCAATGTGTTTGTTCTGTGTAAGTCAAATTATTCTGAACAGCTTATTTTGAATAAATATCTGATCCGAGGCAGTGAGGAAAAATAAGATCTGTTCATTAGGTTCCATCATTCCTAGCTGCAAACAAAATTCTTTATTTGGGAAACAAGAAGAAAAAGATTGGGGAAGAAAACCTTCTTCTCTATTTTATTCACAAAAAATATGTTAGAGTTGTTTTCTTTCATTAATGTAGTTTTTTGAAAATATGAAAACTTAAGGACTTACAATACTTGTTAAAATTTTTGTAAAATTTTTTTGTTAAAACCTTCTTCATTTTAGTTTTATGTAACTTCCCTTTCTTTTATATCTCTCTAATGGTCTGTGCTTCTCTGTTCTGACCTTTCAGTGACCAAAACTTCTGCAATCGATGCATCTCATCCTTTTCTCTGAACTGATGAAACATGAGCCCCCAAGTCTCATATAATCACTCCTTCAACATTCATTGGATAATTAATCTTGCCTGAAAGATTTCTTAAAAACTAAGATTCTGTCATTATTGCTAATATGAAAAATCCATCTGTGAAAAGATGGTTAGAAAATATTAGGCCGACAACTCTCCCGTGTTGTCGGCTAACGGAGCATGAAGTCCCAGTGTATCAGACAATCTAATTGTATAAATGTAAAATTAAAAAGGGCAACAAAATTTATTCTGAGCCAAGATTAGTAAAACTATGTTAAAGTTGTCGTGTTTGCACTACTTCTATAAGAAAAAATAAATTTTTTAAGAAAAGTTTTAGAATTTTAAAAGCCTCAGTATTTTGTCATACGTCAAGTAAGAATATACATTTCATGGGGTTTGGGTTCAAGTAGCTTTTAATTTTAGTGGGAAGAGTTATTTTTTCAGCTCTGAATAACATAATAGCAAATAAGACTTCTGAAATGAGCTATAGAAGTCTTTCCAATCAGGTAGCAGTGAAAGTTGAGAGTTAAAATGCAGTACTTGTAATTTAGACAGGAGCCGTAGAAGCCAGCTTTGTGTGTACACCAAGTACATCAGCTCTCCTGCAGACATGTCAAACAATAAGTGCCGCACCTACATCATTCAATTGAATTCAAGTTCTCCGTTGCGATTCCAGCGACGTTCCTGTTTAGCCAGCACCACAATAAAAGAGATAGAAGACATATATTTATGAAACCAGCTTGTGTGTCCCATTTATGAGTTGAGCATCTTTGTATTTTTAAAATTAAATTTATTGTAATACATACATAATTTTTTTAAAATTTCATATTAATGGGGTACTATGTGATATAAATATATAATATATATCGTAATGTTTAAGTCACCTTAAACATATGTGTCTTCCCAAACATTCGTAATTTCTTTTTTTTTTTTTTTTTTTTTTTTTTTGGTGGAACCAGGGATTGAACTCAGGCCCTTGC
>NDGN011554662.1:2756-20258 GCA_002564285.1 Tympanoctomys barrerae | reverse complement strand
ATTATTGGAACTGTCCTACCAATTTGATTTTAAACTGTCTCATTGCTATTTATTTCTCAATAAGATTATGGAAAAAATAAAAATTAAAAATTAAAAAAAGACTTTAAGCAGAAGAGAAATGAAATTAAAATTTTCATTCAGAAAAATCAGATCAGTTGAACAAGAAAGAAAAATAAGGGGCCAGGGAGATAGTTCAGTGGAATAAGCACTTCCCTGGCAAACGCAAGGGCCTGAGTTCAATCCTGGGTTCTGCCAAAAAAAAAAAAGAAAGAAAGAAAAGAAAGAGAGAAAAATAAGAGATGAGAGATTAGAGACAAAAGGACCCCATTCATTTTCTATGGCCATGAAATAAACTATCACAGACCCAGCCTACTTTGAACAACACACAGTTGTGACCTCACAACTCTGTGAGTCAGAATCTGGACCCAGATGACCTCTCTGTCCTCAGGCCTCACCAAAATGCAGTCCAGATGTCAGCAGTCATCCGAGGATTTACTAGAGAAAGCGCTTCCAGACTCCTGTGGGGCTGGAAGACCTCCCTTCCCAGCAGAGGTAGGACTGCACTTTTTAGTATCTTGAGAAGGGCATCTTCAGCTCCTAAACCATTGTGTAGTTCTTTGTGTCATGGACTACTTGCGTATGGATCAGGAGAGCAACTCATTCAAAACCAGCAAGGGTGAGAATCTCTCACCTAAGAGAAAGCCCTGTTCCCTCTCTTTAAGGGCTTTCACCTGATCCAAGAAGGCCCATCCCGAAGAATCTTCCAATTATCTCAAAATCAACTTATTTGGGGTCTTAGTTACATCAGAGGATGCACCTTCACCTTTGCCATCCATACCCTGGAGGCTAGTACAAGTCACAGGGCTGGCACACAGCCCAGGGGAGGAGGTGCTGTGGGGCGTGAACCCCAACTGGAGCCACAGAGAGCCCGACAGTCTATGCACAGCATGAGCCAACTGAGAAGCTGATTCCGGGGTTCTGTGAGAAGCTGTGAGACCCTGATGCAGACAGATAAGCTCAAAAGCATTTAGAGATGTACACATAGCTCAGGCAGAAGCTGGCCTTTATAAAACTGTAGGGAATTACTAGTTCTGTTCTTATCTGTCAATCTGAGCTCTGGTAATACTCAAATATTTTTAGATGTTTGATTGTGAAAAATGACACAGATAGGTCAAAGCTCTGGTTCATCTGGCCAGTAGAAAAAAAAAAAATAAATGAATATCAGATTACCAAACATTGAATCCTAGGTCACAATACAGAAAAGGGGCTTGGGAGATGGCTCAGTAGAATAAGCAGTTGCTTGGCAAGCGCAAGGACCTGAGTTCAATCCCTGGTTCCTCACCACCACCCCCAAAAAAGATACGACTCATATAGAAAGCTACTTATTACTTCATAGTAAAGCCTATAGGACACAGACACACGCACGCGCGCACACACACACACACACACACAATGTGCAACATGTTATGACTTGAGAAAAAGTTGCTGAATATAATTTGTTGACAAAATTTATGTTACATTTGTATAGCTTATTATCAATAATTGTTTATACCTATACACATTGGCTAACTTGTTAAGCATAGTTGAACTGGTTTGGGGAGGTTTTTGTTTGTTTTGAGGTAGTGGGGATGGACTTGGGGTGTCACACATGCTAAACAAGCAGCCTACCTCTGAGCTACATCCCCAGCCCTGCACTATTTTTAGAAAGGTAACATCATTCAGTAAGTACTGTGCAAGAGCTGCGCTTGTATAATTTGAGCTCTGATGCTACAAAAACTGAAAACCAGCAAAGGAGGAGCTGCTCGCTGAGCCAAGGTCGCTGCAGCCAGGCTGAAGGGCAGGGATCTTGAGTAGTGGTCTTGAAGAGCGACCAATGCACATAACTCACTAATATGAGAGGACATACAGGTGCAGTGGTGCACACCTATCATCTCAGAACTCAGGAGGCTGAGGAAGGAGGATCTCAGTGAGTTTGAGACCAGCCTGGGGCTCCGTATTAAGTTAAGGCCAGCTTGAGCTGCATAGCAGGACTCTATGTCAAAAGATATATAAATAAATAGTAATTTGCACTGATTCTATCTATCTACTACCCTGTTTCACCTTTAGAGACCTCCTTAATCCCTGTGTTCTTCAATATGACAAAAGTGAAGGATACACTTATTTTACATTCTGTGTCAGTCACCATGTAGTCTGGCTTAAGTTGGAGGTGACTGAATATAGAGTGGGTGCAGAGATTACAAAAAAGGTTGCTTTCTCTGCCTTGGAACTAAGAGGCCCTGATTAAGAAAGTTGTGCCACAATCTTTCAGGGCTCAATCTCTGGACTACTTTTCTTTTCTTTAATCCATGCAGAAAGCTGGGGAGGGGGGACAAAATCCCTCGTAGATTTTTCATATCCCTCAAAGATAAATTTTAGTCTGGCAAGATAGCTCAGCAGTCTAAAGTCCCTGCTTAAGCAAAACTTAGGCAGGCGCAGGGGACCACAGTGCGACCCCCAGTACCATATACCACACCAGCCCCACATCCAGGGTGGGCTGAGCCAGCCCAAAAAAAGAAAAGATTTTTAAAAAGATAAATTTCATGAAAAAAATCTCGGCTATCCAGAATTTTTCCACACCCACTTCTCCTGCATGGTGTGCACAAACTTCACGGTACTGCCAGGAAACCAAGTAGCCCGCATATCCTCTCGGTGAGCTTGCCTTTTAGAATTACATGACTCGCTCACTGCCTCCTGAGGACGTCAAAGGAGAGAAGTCAGAGGATGATGAGCCAATTTCAGGTGTCTCAATATCCTGCCAAAGTGAACATTGGAAAGTGTTTGCCACTGTGATTTATATAACCCTGAAGGAAAAACAGATTTTGAAATTTGTTGCTCTAGAACACTTGACTAACACTCCTTGGAAAAATAATCGAAAGGTAATTGTGTAGGAACACAGCAGCACATTGCTGCAGGGGAATCATGGGGGGGGGGGGAGAATGTGGCTTTGTGACCTTGACCTTCTGTGCCTCCAAAACCTGCGTTTTATATGTAAAAAGTACCTCACAAACACATTAAGGCTCTGTCCCTATCAAAATGCATTACTAATCAAACAGCAAGGAGTAAATACAGCATCTTTTAGAAAAAATTAATTAATGCCAGGGCTGCCCAGACAGCTCAGTGGATTAAAGCACCTACTTAGGCAGCCACAGGGACCATGTTTGATCCCCAGCTTGTCCCCAGGACATACTGAGACAGTGACTGAGACTGGGTATGGTGGGTGCACACCTATAATCCCAGCACTTGAGAAGGTGAAAACAGGAGGAGCACTACTCATTTTTGTAGTGAAATCAGACTCTGTAGACCCTGTACTAAATATATTTTAAAAAATTAATTAAATCCTTAGCTAGATGTGATGGTGTATGCCCGGTACTGCTAAAGCTTGGGAGGCTGAGGCAGAAGTATCACAGCTTTGAGGCCAGCTTGAGCTATATAGTGAAAACCTGACCAAAAAAAAAAAAAAAAAGCCTTTATTGAGAGATATATGATATATAATGAACTGATTACATGAGTGGAAAATTTGGTAAGTTCTGACAAGCATATATAGCTGTTCAACCATCACTAGAGGCTTTCTTCATTCTCATTTATAGGCTCTACCCCTCTCTCTCATCAGCGATCTTTTTTCCCAAACCCAGGCAACACTGATCTTCACTGTGCCACTTTAAGTTAGTTTGCAGGTCCTAGAACTGTGTGTCAACAGTACGACTTGTGGATCACTTCTTTCACTCAGCATAACTACTTTGAGATTCACTCGTGCTGTGTGCACTACCCCTTTTCACTTCTGAGCAGTATTCTACTGCATAGATGTGATTTATCTACCCGCCTGTGAAGGGATGTCTCCATTCTTGATGCTTGAGAAGAGCTAGAATCCTCTAGGTAAAATCAGAATCTAGTTTTTGACCATTACAAATAAAGTTCCTAAGATCATTCATATACAAGGCCCGGTATCCCCGTAAGTTTTTAAATCTTGGGCAATTCCTAAGGACATAACTAGGCAATGGCTTAAATTATGTCAAACACTTTCAGAGATTGTCAAGGTGGTTGTAACAGTCTCCGTTCCTTCCCCTTCCCTACCCCCAGGGTTGAAGATTGAACCCAGGCCTTGGATACGCTCAGTAAGAGCTTTATCCCTGAGCTACATCTGAAAGGGAGCCCTGTACAAGAAAAATTGTTCTCTTTAAAGCTTTGTTCTTTTTGCAGCTGCCTAGTTCTGCAGCTAGTAACTGCTTCAAGGCTCTGTAATTGCTTTCTTGACCCCTGTAACCATGATGGCATGAGTGTGCATGAGCATTAATCTAGCCTTATAACCAATGACCTTACCCTGCTAGATCATCAGGCTTCTCTGTCTCACCTTTATAACTCCAGCTTATGCATCACATAAAAGTGCTCACCCATGAGCCCCTGGTGCTCAGCTTTGTTTTGTCTTTCTTTCTTTCTTTCTTTCTTTCTTTCTTTCTTTCTTTCTTCCTTTCTTTCATTCTTTCTTTCTTTATTTGGTACAGGGTCTCCCTACACAGTCATACTCATAGCAATACCCCTGTCTCAGTCTCCCTGGCGCTGGGATTACAGGTGTGTGCCACTCAGAGGCCGGCACAGGGTGCCCAGGTTACAGGGCCTGCGCAGCATGAGGTACCAGGGATGGACCCCAAGCCCTTGCACTTGCCAGGCAGGCACTTAGACTGCCAAGCTATCTCACCAGCCCGGTGTCCAGCTTTGTTAAGGGAGAAATCCCAGCCAAAGCCACAGGTGTAAAAAAAAGCAGCTCGCTGCCTCCGGACTTCCTGAGGTGTCTCTTCTTTTCCCACACGCACTTTTGCCCTCACACGTCCTGAGTCCTACGCTCTTATTTTACCTGAGAGAATTCTAGTTCATCTAAACCCACACCACCGCTTGATAGCGTCTTTTTAATTTTAGAAATTCTAAAAGTTGTGTGGTACTGTCTCACTATAGTTCTAATTTTTTATTATCTTAACATCCAATGATGCTAAGTAGTTGTTGTCTTTATTTGATATCTGTATATATTTTTGGTGATGTCTCTTTCTCAAATCTTTTACCTATTTTTAAATTGGATTGCTTATTCATTATCAAGTGTATGCTTTACAAATTCAGTGACACTCCAGTTTATGAACTTAATTCTTTCCATGAAAATTGAATTGGACAAGAACTGAATCAAATTTCCCCACAAGGTCAGCACTGAACCCAACTATTGAATTGGATTCAGTTCTCATCCAATTCAGTTTGTGACCAGAACCGTGGAAAGAAATAAGTTTGTGAATGAAGGTACCACTGTATTTCTTCCCAGTCTGTACCTCATCTTTATAGTCTCAGACACTGTCTTTCAAAGAGTACAGACTTTGAATCGCTTTTTGTTTTGTTTTGTTTTGGTTTGGTTTTTTTGCAGAACCAGGGATTGAACTTAGGCCCTTATACTTACCAGGGAAGCTCTTATTCTACTGAGCTATCTCTCCAGTCCCTCAAACTTTTAATTGTGAAAGGTCAAATTTATCGTTTTTTCTCTATTAGTGCTTATGATGTTATTATATCTAAAAAAATTTACCTTACAATCACAAAGATTTTCTTCTATTTTTTCCTAAAAGTTTAATTAATTTTAGAATTTATATGAGCTACATAATTCATTTTTAGTTATTTTTTATGTGTAGCACAAGGTATTGATCAGTTTCATTTTGATTTGGTTTAGGTGAAAATTTTTGGCATCAGATCTCTACACCAGAATTCTTCATTTCAAAGATTCCTCTTCTCAAATGCCTTTTCACCATTGCCCAAAATTCAATTGTCTGCATAAGGTTAGTTATATTTGTGGATTTTTTTGGGGGGGGGACCAGAAATCAAACTCAGGAAGGTGCTTATTCCACTGAGTTATCTGCTCAGCTATTTCAAAATTTTTATTCTGTTCCATTAATCTGTTCACCTAGCTTTACCCAAAGGCCATGCTGTCCGGATTGCTGCAATTTCATAAGAAGCCTTGAACAAAGGTCTTCAGAGTCCAAGCTTTAACTTTTTAAGTCCTTAAAAAAAAAAAAATGTGCTGGAGGGCTGGGAAGATAGCTCAGCAGTGCAAGTGCCTGCCTGGCAAGCAGAAGGACCTGGGTTCAATCCCCAGTACCATATGTCATACTGGGCCATGCCAGGAAGGCCACCCAAACTGGGTGTGGTGGCATACACCTATAATCCCCGTGGTGGGGAGGCTGAAACAGGAGGATCACCACAAGTCTGAGCTGCAGAGTGAGACCTTGTATCAAATGACTAAAAAGGGTTTTTTTTTTTAAATTTTTGCTAGAATTTTTATTGAAACTGTAAATCAACATGGAGAAAACATTAAGCCTTAACATCAAGTCTCCTTATCCATAACAGGGCATATCTCTTCATTTATTCTTATTATGTTTAACTTCTCTTAGCAATGGTGTGCAGCATATAGTACTTGCATATATTTAGTCAAACTTATCAAAGATTTCATATTTTTGAGACTATATAAATGGTATGATTTATAACTAATCTGTTTCTTGTTTTATTGAAATACAGCTGATTTAGTATGACTAAATATATTGTATTGCTCAACTTGATAAATTCATAATATCGTTTTTGCAGAATCCATTAGCCCTTCTACATTATACAATCATGTTATCTGCTGAAAAAGTTTCAGCCCTTCCCTTGTCTTGGGACGTCTTCTGCTTCTTTGTCTTACTGATTGTGCTGGCTGTTCCTCCATACAGTGTCAAATAGAAATAGTAAGCACACATATTTTGCCTTGTCACTGATTTTAGGGAAAATGCATGACAGTCTTTGCCCATTAAATCTGATGTTAGCTCTAGATTTCGCATAGATGCTGCCAAGGCTTGGGGTTTTGCAAGGGGAACCATATAATACAGGACACATCTTATAATATTAGTTTATAAGGAATCCCCCAAGAAGCATATATAGCAAGTGCAGGAAATCTATCCACACACTAAATACTAAAGAATCCATTGAGGGCCTGGATCCTACTTCATGGATCTGTGCCAGAAAGGCCCAAAGGTCAGTGGTGGAAGCTAGGAAGCCCATGCCAAGGAGATGAGGGATCTGAGCTAGCAGCATGGGGGAACTGAATTGGAGCTAGGAAGCAGTGCTCTAGGTAAGCACCGGGGCTCCCCCAAAAGTACCACACCCGTCCTCAGCAACAGTGAAGTCCTGAGCTCCTCAAGTGATGAGGAAAGCTTAGTTCTCATCAGGAAAGCCAATGTGACAAGCTTCTCCCTGAGGTTGAGCAGTGCACCATCTTCCCCTCTGGAGCCAGGAAGTGATGCTCAAGATGAGGAGCCAAGCTTCTCCAAAGTTCACTGGGAAAGCCAGCTTGACAAGGTCCTCAGCAGAACAGCCCAAGAGAACCAGCAGCTTCCAACAGCTCCAACAGCTTCTCCAAACAGCATCTCTAACAGTGTTCCAGCAGCTTATTCTGTTCTGCCTTTTATGCTGTTGGCAGCAACCCTCAGATGGGCCTCCTGCACCCAGCACCATGCTAGTTTAATTCAGTTGGATATAATAACTTGACCACCAGTTAGAAGTCCACTACAGATAATCTTTATCAACTTAAGTAATTCTTTTCTATTCCTAGTTTGGGTTTTGTCCAGTGCTCTTTATGCTTTTCTTTCTTTTTTCTTTATTTTTTATTTGTGTATTTGGTACAGGGTCTCACTACTCAGATTGGAACTCATGGTGATCCTCCTGTTTTCAACCTCCCTAGCACTGGGATAACAAGTATGTGCCACCACATCTGGACTCAGTCTCTAGCTCAGCATGCCCGGGGGCAGGACCAGCATGGCATGCAGGACCAGGGATTGAACCCTGGTCCCTCTGCTTGCCAAAGCAGGCACTTTGTCCACTGAGCTGTCTCACAGGCCCATATATTTAACTTTGTTTGTTAGCATGCTGCTTTTCATTGATTTTCAAATGTTACACCAATTGCAAATCCCTGGGATAAATGCTATTGTTCATAATGTATCTTTTTTCAATATTATTGGATTTGACTTGATAAAACTTTATTTAAGAGTTTCGTATACTATGCTCATGAGGATATGAATCCATAGTACTTGTGTCATGGTAATGCTGATCCCATAGTATGAAATGAGAAGCATTTTGCCTTTCCAATTTTCTGAAAATACGAATTAGTATTGATTTTATTTTTCCTTGAATATTTTATAGAATTCACTGGTCTGGAGTTTTTTGTGGAAAAAAATTTAACTATACTGAAAACACATTCAATTTCCTTAGTATGATACTATTATTCTGATAGTCTATTTCTGTTGAGTGAGCTTTAATAATTTATTATTAAATTTTTAATGTAATAATTTCCTTTCAAGGAATTTCTCCATTTTGTCAAAGACCTTTATTATCCTTCTAATGCCTGGAGGATCTATTCTGGTTTTTGTTTTGGTTTTTTCCCCCTCATTCCTGATTTTGATAATTTGCATCTCTCTCTCTCTTTTTTTTTTTTTTTTTCTTGATCACTCTGGCTAGAGGTTTACTACTTTAACTGACCTCTTCAAAGAATAAGGTTTTAGGCCAGGGAGATAGCTCAGCAACATAAGTACCTGTCTGGCAAATGCAAGGTCCTGAGTTTGACCTCAGATACTGCAGAAAATAAAATAAAAAAGTTTTGAGCCAGCACTTTACCTTTTACCATTTATTTTGAGACCAATGCTCTTTCTCAATATAGGCATTTGAGAAATGTCTGATTTGCTATTAGACATGTCATACTACGTACTGGTTTGGCAGTCTTCTACTAGTTTCAATGTGTCATATTTTAATTTTTTTATTCCAAAATAGTTTCCAATTTTTCATTTGGTTTCTTCTTTGAACCATGGTTCTTTAAACATAAAAATATGTTCTTCAGTTTTCAATATTTGAGGATTTTCCTGAGATCTTCAGGTTATTGATTGCTAGTCTAAGTCTATTATGACCAAAGAGACACACTTTGTTATGAATTGAAAACCTGTAAACATATTAAGACATATATTTTGCCCCTCAAATAAGTTCACCTCCTAATGTTCTATGTGTGAGAAGAGTGTACACTGAGGTTTAATCTCAGTGCTTCAGTGGTAGTGTATGTGCTTTACCTGTATAAGGGCTTGAGTTCAATCCCTAGCACCACACACACACACACACACACACACACACACACACACACACACACCATGCAATCTGCTGCCATTGGATGGGGTTTTCTAAAATTGACCAATTAGATCAGGTTGGTTAATGTTGCTTAAACCTTTTATAGCCTTGCATATTTTCTGCCTAAATGTTCTATCAATGGTTTAGAGAAAATGTTTAAGTCCTTGTAATTATAGATTTGTCTAGTTCTTATTATCCTATTATTTTGCATTTCATGTATTTTCAATGTCTTTAGGTACATAATTATTTTGGATTGTCATGTCCTATTGATGAACTCACCCTTTTATCATTATGAAATTATAATCTTAATCCCTGTTAATAGCCATTGCTCTGAAATATATTTTGCCCGCTGTTAACAATCACTCCGGGGGCTGGAGATACAGCTCAGTGATAGAGTTCTGTCTAGTATTGCTGGTTCAGATCTCTAACAGTGAAAAGCAAAATCATTCCAGTTCTCATTCGATTAACACTTGTACAGAATGTCTGCACTGTTACTTTTTTACTTGTCGCTTTATGTTTAAAATGTGATTCTTCTTCTGTCTGTGTGCTACGGTTTAAATAAGGATAGTGTCCCTCAAAGGTCCGTGGATTAAAGGCTTGCTGTCCAAGGTGGGAGTATTGGGAAGGCCATAGGGGGAGCCTTGTGGAAGCACTTGGGGCGTCAGGGATGTGCCCGAAGGCATTATTGGATCCTAGTATCTTCCTCTCCTTTTTCTGCTTCCTGGATCATGATACAAGCAATTTTCTCCCACATGCACTTTCCACCAGTGTCATCCGTCCCCTTCACCAGAGCCCCATGCAGTAAGGCCTCCTCGTCTTGGACTAGAACCTCCAGAGCCATGAGCTAAATAAACCTTTTTGCTTTAGAACTTGATTACCTCAGGTATTGCACTGCAGTAATCTGAGGCTGACTAATACACTTTACTTCTTCTGGCATATTTGAAAAATACTGTTAGCACTCAAGAGGAATATAAGGAGACAGAAAAAGCAAAAACTCAGGGAACTCCCCAGGAGAAGGGTAGACTATATTTCTCTAATCACAAGAAAAATAAATCTTTTTCCAAAGAGTTGGTTCATAGTGATCTTGTAGGGACAGCTGTCAGTGCCGATCCTCTCAAGAAGAATTCTTCACCCAGTGAGAAACAGTAAAGTGATTTGAGAAAGGAAGCAGCAGAAGTATCACCAAGAAAAAGAGAAAATTCTTTGCCAAGGAGAAGTTATTCAGCAATGAACTTAAAGAGGCCATGGGCAGGAAGAACAGCTTTAGGAAAAAAAAAAAAATTCCAGGCACCGTAGTGCATATCCACTTGGAGGCTAGGCCAGGAGGATTGCCATGAGTTCAAGGCCAGTCTGGACTACATAGTGAGACCCTGTCTCAGAAAGAAGGAAGGAAAGAGAAAGAAAGAGAGAAAGAGAGAAAGGAGGAAAGAAAGAAAGAAAGAAAGAAAGAAAGAAAGAAAGAAAGAAAGAAAGAAAACAACATACTATTCTATACAATTCACACTATTTTACCCCAGCTGATTGTCTGCATCTTATAATTGGGGTATTCAGATTCTTTACATTAAAGCCATCATTCATATGGTTAGGCTCAAGAACATAATTTTACTATTTTCTATATGTTTCATCTATTCTTTTCACTTTTCTTTCTTTTTCCTGCCTTCTTTTCAATTGATTAAAATAAATACACTTTTTCTGGGTGTAGAAATATAGTTTTTCTAGATTAGCACTTTTTCTTTACTTTCTCCACTGTTTCCTTACTTTTATTGTTCCAAATGAAAAATCTGTCATTTTTGTCTTTGTTTCTATACATATAACATGTCTGTGGTAAGCAAAACAATGACACACACGATTCACATGTTAATACTCGGGCTTTTAGCACCTATTTTTAACTCTATGATGATGCTATAATGGTGTGTGACCTTGGAGATCTTGGAATGGGGAAAATGTATTTTACATGTGGGAGAGATTGGTATATTTAGGGGTCAGAAAGTGGTCTGTAGCAGGTGGTATAATGGCCTCCCGAAAGCGTCTGTCTCCTGATTCCCAGAATCTACGGATCCGATAGGTTATATAGTAAAGGATGAAGCTGCAGACAGAACTAAGATTGGCAGTGAAGTGACCTTAAATTAGAGCAACTATCCAGTTGGACCCAATGCAATAAGTAATGTTATTTGAAAGAAAAAGAAACAAAAGAGAGTTAGAAAAAGACAAGGGACAATAGAAGCAGGATTGCAGAGACGCTGTGTTGCAGGCCTCTAAAAGCTGGGGAAAGCGGGAAGGTTGATCCTTTCCTAGAGCTTCCAGAAAGATGACCTGTGGACATCAGCCATGTCATATGGCTGGCCTACAAAACTGTGAAGTGATAAATTTATATGGTTCCCCATCTCTAAATTTGAGAAGATTTATACGATGACAGGAAATATGTATCTTTTTATTTTCTGGCTGCCTTTAAAGCTTTATTTCAATCATTAATTGGATATATAGCATTTTTACATGCTATGCACATATTTTCATTTTTCCCCAGAAAAGATACTAGCAAAAACATGACCTTAAAAAATATTTGGGCCTGTAAAGAGAAGAGAAATGCCTGATAGAAAGAGGACTAGAAAGCTTAACAACACATAGCTTTATTTATACAAAGCAAACACTTCTGTAATGTAGAGCATAAAAGGATATTGCTCATCACTTAGCTAGGTATATTCACACCATATATCAACACTTTTAGAATGAGCATACATTATTATCAAAGTCCTAAGAATTCAGAATAGAGAAAAACACAAGTAAACATTAAAGCTGCCCTGTGGGAGAGCAGAGTTCACAAAGCAGTAACATAAATATTGTACTACTTACCACTGAAGGACGGATATGAGACAATTGTATCCCTGACTTAGTAAACTCAATCCATGAACACCACTACAGTAATGCTATCTATGAAATAATCCGCCAAACTATTCTCTGATGATAGAACTATATTGGGATTTTAAATCTGCTTTCTTCTGAGAAACTCATACAACTTTTGTATAAAAGTCTTTAAATGTCACAATGGTCCCAAGAATGTCACCCAGAGGTAATAAATATTCCCAAGAAGCCAATACTCTACCCCACCTCCAAATACTAACATTGATTAGAATTAGAATTAAGAAATTCTTGTTTTTCTAACTAAAAGAAATGCTGAGGAAACTTTTTGATCAATACAGATTAAAGATTAAGAGCAGACATATAGTCACGTAGATATCAAATGACTGATTTTTAGCAAAATAAGTTCATGATTTTCAGATAATTTGGGTGTAAACTTTTAATGAAAGGGAAATTTTAACCTTTTAAAAAATTGCACATCTCCTATTTATTTTCAAAACTTTAGGAAGTATAATTACAGAAAAGACAACAAGATCGATCTGTAATCCCATGTCTGGTGCTATGTTTGAGTCTTGAATGTCTCAAATGTCCCAGTATTTAAGGTACAGTCCCTGGTCTGTGGCACTATTGGTTGGAGGTGGAAGGTACAAAAGGCAGAGCCTGAAGGAAGGAATGTCACCCAGGGTGTGCACTCTAAGGGGATGTTGGGATGCCCACCTTTTCCCCTTTCTCTCTGATTCCCAGATCACTCAGCAGGCAATCAGACTCTTGTTTTCATGAGGAACAAAAACCATCAAAAGGACTCCTTCCATCTGTCAATTTAGCCCTGACTTCCACATTGTTAAAGCCAACCAACACTTTTCAGTTCTATACAGATCAGCTTCCCTGTTCTGGATCAAAGTACCTGACACATACAACTTAAGGAAGGAGAAGTTTCTTGTGGCTTATGGCATCAGAGGTTTAGTCCGTGGCTAGCTGGCTCCAAAACAAAGAAATTATGGCAGAAGGGGGCCGTAGGGGAGACCTGCTGCCTCATGAAAGCCAGGAAGCATGGCAACTTGGAAAGCATGACAAAGAGGAAAAAGCCAGGGCCCAGATACAAGGTCTCCCCTCATCACCCACTCAGACACACCCAGCAGTGTCCTTTACCAGTCTCTTAGGCCTCTCTTGAGCCAATCAAGTTGACAATCAAAATTAAATATGACAAGTTTTTCTGTCTCCTACACAGTACTTGATATTGTTGCTCATAGTCTCCTCACCTTCCACCTAATAGGGTTTTCCTCAGCAATATAAGTGCCTGTCTGGCAAGTGCAAGGTCCTGAGTCTGATCTCTGGTACAAAAAGGAAAAAAAAAAAAGTGACTTACCAGGGTTTTCATTTTCTACTAAGCTCAGGTCTCTATGGATTAGATTTCCACTTTGCAGTACAATTCATTGATGCACTGGGACACTTATTTAACCAGAACCACAGGGCAATAAAATCAATCCCGCCAAATCTCCATCCCACCTCCATCCCCCAGCGCCCTGATTTCCTTGTGCAGAGGTCAGTGCTGCAAACACTGTAAGTCTGGAGTTTCAGAATGCCACATTTATCACCAAAAATTCATTCTTCTTTCCAAACATGAAAGACTGCACAGCAGAACACAGCTTAGAGAGAGAAAATAAAAAATACCCAACAGCCACAACTTATAGAAACAGAAATTTATTTTGGCTCAGTTTCCAAAACCTCAGCCCTTGTACTGTGGGCAGCACAGTGAAGGAAAGCTCACATCATGGCAGCCAGAAGCAGAGAGAAGAAAGGAGCCAAGGGGAGGAGCCAGGGGAGAAGATTCACCCAATAGGCCCCATCTCCTAACAGCGAGTCAGCTCCAGCATCTGCAGGGTCCAGACATCTTCTGAAGCCCCACCTACAAACACTTGAGGTGTTTGGGAGTCTCTCTCTCTCTCTCTCTCTCTCTCTCTCTCTCTCTCTCTCTCTCTCTCTCTCCAGGGTCTCACTATGCAGTTCAGGCTGGCCTTGTGCTCACTTTTGTAACCCCCAGGCTGGTCTCAAACTCACAGAGATCCTCCTGGCTCAACCTCCCGAGTGCTAGGATGACAGGTGAGCGGCACCACACTCAGTTCCAGGGTTCCAGGGCCTCATGGTAAGCGCCTGCATCTGGGCCCGAGAGGCACGTCTGGGTATCTGGGGCTCAGACTGCAGGGCATGTGGGGCCAGGGATCAAACTTGGGTCCTTGAGTTTTCCAGGTAGGTGCTTATCCTTTGAACTAGCTCTCCAGCCCCTACGTGGTATTCTCCATACAAGCCATAACATGGAGACAAGCAGGTTCCTGATGACACTGCTTGAATCTATGAGCCTAATTGGTGCTGAAGCCTACTCCAGTTCTGGACTTGCCAAGAGATGAAGGAGGGTAAATTCTGGTTTAGCAAAAGTAGCTTGAACTACATTTTATAATTTGCAACTGAAATAGGCCTATCTATGGTAAGGAAATAGATTTTAGAACAATGTAGGATATAAAATTGATAGGGGTACATGATAAAGGGGATGTGTAAGGTGGATATCTAGGTGTAAAAGGGTTGGATAGGGTCCTAGGTCCAAGCCTAGCAAGAAGGGATTTCCATTGTACAAACACATCATGTATATTCTGTGCAGAAGAGTGAAAATCAAAAACAAAAATCTAAAAGCTAATAATTTTGACAGTCGATCAACACTAAGTTGAGCACCTTGAAATCAGACACTAGGAAAAATCTCAGTCTTGGGTAGGCCTCAGGTTGGAAAACAGGTTTACCCAAGGGAATCTGCATATCGATTGCCAAGAAAACGTCAAGGACCTAGAATCAAGGAGACCAAAGTCACTCTGTGTAGGGATAGAGGTCACCAGGCCTTCACAATCAAGGCAAGTAAAACTGTATCAAATGGGGAAAAGTGGGTTAGGTGGAGCAAGACAGTAATATTAGTAACCCAAAACTTAAAGTTACCTCAGAAGAACAGGTTTGTTTTTTGGCTTCTTTTACGGCTACTACTGAAGAACAGTAACCATAAGCACAGAGGACTAAATAAAAAGGAGTTGCTATTATTGGTTAGGACACTCTGCCATAATCAATCTCTGTAAGGGCAGGATGAGGGTCAGAAAACTATGCATTCTGAGGTGTTTTTGTTCTAAGAGGTTAAAAGAATAAAAAGCATAGGGAGATCAAAGGAAGTTACAGCAAAAAAAAATCTTTCATAGTCTAAAAAGAAGATAAAGGAAGAAGGAGACATTGATGTTCAAGTGAGTCTGATCAAATGCCCACAGTCCAGTTAAATATTCACGTTGTTTTCTTTTAGAAAGGACAAAATGGGAGTTAAGTTAAAATACTGACATTGAAGTTCTAGGCAAGGTGGGTGTCCTAAGCTGAAAGTAAGCACTTCTGATCTGACAAGAATTCATTACATAGTCAAGGTAATGTTCCCTGTAACACGTGGGAGGCTTAAATAAACTGGTTCACTCTTGACTCTGTGCTAATTCAAACGCATTCTCCAGTTTCTACCCCAATGAGGGTGGAACTGAGAAACTTCAGCTGAAATTCAGAAAAGCTGTCTGAACTGTCCTATGTTAATGAGTTTCCCTGCCAAACATTTATAAGGTGAGGAACAACTCAAAGCTAAGGAATATTGGAATATTCTGCCATTCACTATGTTTTTACTTCAACAAAATATAAGTTAAACTTCTCAATTAAAGAATTCATTTTAGGGCCAGCGAGATAGCTCAGCGGACTAAGTGCCTGCTTAGGCAAGGTCAGAGACTAGGATTACACCCAGCACCACATGCCATGCTGGTCCTGCCCCTGGGCACACTGAGCCAGCCACTGAGTCTGGGCATGGTGGCACAGGCCTGTAATCAGTGCTGGGGAGGTTGAAAAACAGGAGTATCACTACAAGTCCGATCTGTTTAGTGAAACTCTGTAGACCCTGTACTAAATACATAAAAAAAGAAATTCCATATAGTTATTGAAGAAATTGATATAGTTATCTATATCAAAGTGATCTTGCATAGGGATATTAGAAAAAAAAAACTCTAAATACTCTAAAGCAGCAAAACAGAATTAACCATATGTCTTGGTTACTTTTTCTTGTTACTGAGACAAAATACCTGATGTCCAAAATTAATGAAGGAAAGGTTTGTGGAAGATGAAATTAAGAAAAGCTGTTTGTGGAGGTTCCAGTCCATAATCAGCTGGCTCCAAGGCAGAGTAGCATGACGCAGAGGTAGTAGTTCACAGTGGCAGAATACAGCAAAAGCATCTAAGAGCACAGACGGGGAGGAGCAAGTCTCTTCTCCCTTATACTGCGAGCAAGCTACCAGTTGTGGTAGTTGATACATTGTGTCAACTTGACTGAATCAGCTGGGGCAGTTCCAGGCATAGTGACTCCACCCTGCAGGCAGGCCGGGCCCAACCTGGGGCACGATTGGTTCTACCCTAGGGCCATGGGCCACCCCAGAGTGACTCAGCACAAAAAGTGTATATAAAAGAATTGAGGAAGGATTCTGGCCACCCTGTCCTGCTTCCTTGGAGAAGCTTGGTCTTTGCAGCCGTGCCCACGCGCCAATCATAGAAGGGAGAGAGAGATGGGACAGACCTCCCAGCTGCTGCTCCTCCTCTGCTCTTCATTGTTTTCTGCTGCCATTAACTGCTGTCACTTGCCTTGGAGCCAGTGGTGTCTGAACTAAAACCTCCACAAACTGAGAACTGAATAAACCTTTCCTTCCTCCATTTTTGAGTGTCGGGTATTTGTCCCAGAAAAAAGTAAAAAGTAACTAAGACACCCGTGTACACTTGCACCATCTCCATGCCCTCCTCTGGCACAGGCTTGGAATGTGCACGAAGTGATACCTCTAGCCCATTGCTGAGTGCTTTGGTTAAACTTCTAAAATCTCAAGTTGACACAGTGAACCAAGCAGTACATCTTAGACCATGAACAGCCACCCTAGGGCATGTCCTCTACACCCTAGGATGTAGAACTGCTTCCTTACTTGATTAAGCTTCTAAACTTCTCAAGTTGACACCACTCCACCATAAATACATGCAACAAAATTAGATGAATCTTAGCCACAACATAGAAGGAGGAAGCAAGCCTTAGAAGAGTGTAAGACTTTAGGTTTTACAAAATTCAAAATACAAGTACATATAGATGCATACATCAAGAGGATATGTATATGCCTCTGTATGCATATATAGATGTATATATGTGTATAATGTATATATACATGTATATATGTGTATAATGTATATATAAGTGTGTGTATAATGCATGTGAACTTTTAAAATGAGAAAGAGTAGTAAAATTGGTTCAATGGTTACTTAGTGGAAAGAGGCAGTAAGGGTTGGGGCCTAGGAGATGGCTCAGTAGAATAAGTGCTTCCATGGCAAGCTCAAGGGCCTGATTTCAATCACCGGTTCCGC
>NDGN011554656.1:7317-26303 GCA_002564285.1 Tympanoctomys barrerae | reverse complement strand
AGAAGCCACCCCAAGACTGCATGAGGCTTTGGGGGGGACACCTAGACACAAACCATAACATTCACACATAAATTTTTAATTGTTCCACAGTATCCTATTCCCTTACTAGGAAGAGATTTACCAGTAAAAATGGGGCAGTTCCCTAATTCTGACAAAGGATTTAGGAACGAAGTATCATCTCTAATCTGCATGGAGACCTCAGTCTTTAATGAGGATCTAAAGAGCCGAATATCCTAAAGTGAACTTTAGCAAAACCTAACTAAGAGACTTGTGAGTCTTGACTTTGATTGCTGCCCAATGGCTCTTATGAAGATTCAGAATACCCCAAGAAACGGCCATATCTGAGTCCATTTGAGAGATATAGGAGACCTTCTTATAATCTGATATGGTAGTGGACCCAGAGACCACAAGACTCTTAAAAACACCTTAATAATCTGGGCCAATACGAAAGTGTAAACTCACTGCAGTAAAGGTAGCAAAGACAATAGCTAAGTTCACCTTTCTAAAGTCAGCCCCACCTGAACTGAGGAAAAAGACCACCTAAAAGAAACAAGGTACACCTACGAAGCTCTAGCAGACCTGAGGTCCTTCTTCAAAAATCAGGGCTCCAACACCACTCCAGGTTCCGATAAGTAGAGTCATTAATGACCCATAATCTACCACAGAGTAAATGGGCACCTGTGTTGGGACTCATGCTTTGAGTTGGATCCATGACATGGACAATCTTGCTAACACTCTCAGGCTCCTTGTAGTTTATCTAATATCCCTCTCTGTCATGCTTCATCCCCCACAGGAAGCATTAAAACAAAACCTAGAAAATTTGTCACCAATAATAATACAGAAAAATAATGTTTGTAATTGCTAGATCCGTCATAGCCCACCTTTTAAGACAGACCAGGAAAAACTCCGATCTGCTTCTTCCCATGTTTGGCTTCTGCATCCCCAACCTAACCGTGCAGTTTATCCATTCATAACTTGACATGGAATCCAGACTCTAGCCCGCGGCTCCGCTGACCAAGCTCACCATGCTTTCCTCTGCCAACCAGCCTGCTCAGCCTGTCTTGATGGATGTTTTCTAACTGAGCCAGGGAGCCCCAGTATCCCAAGATAGTTGGAGAGTACAGAATGCCCCCCTAGGCAGGGCCTACAGCCCCTTTCAGGCAGAAGTCACTATATGAAGACAGAAACCTCCCCACCCTCAATATTCCATAAAGAACTTTGGAGATTTATGTCTTCTTTTGGTGGGGGGGGGGGAGGCACGATATTTGGATGTGGCCCATCAGCTGAGCAAGTGTGTGTGACCTGCCCATCGTGGAGAGTCGGGTTACATATGCAGAATATAGCTCCCATACCCAGCACCTGGGGCCAATCAGAAAGTCCTAGCTTCAATTTTGCTGGTGAGAAATCAAGCTGGTTTTCAATAAAACATCTTAGATCTGACATCAACCTGAAACACAAGGGGTACAAAAGAACACCCCCCCCCACCTGTCAACCTCCTGGCCACTGTAAACTCTCCCAGTGGCCCATTCTCACTCTGTAGGACATACTTGTCCCCTTACCTTTACTAAGTGTAAAACCCGGCTATTCTTCTCATGGATCTTGTTCAACTGTTTGTTTAGAACACTGAGGAGGTGAGAAGAGTCTATGGAACCTCAGAATCTGGTAACAATAGGACTCCAGCAGAACAGTAGAACATAGATTTAGAACACTAACATAAAGGTTATTTTAAAATATGTGGCGAATATTCACTACTAACCTGGTTTAGTTTCTTCCAGAGACTGAGGACAGGAGAAAGTTCATTAGACCAAATTTCTCTGTCAAACTTGGAACCAGCTGTTACTGATCTGCCCAAAATTTTCAACTTGGAAATCACCTAAATGAATAAAATAATTACAAACAGATGAAAATAACTCCAAATAAAAACAGCATAGTCCAAAAATAGGCATATTTTATACATAAAATTGTCAAATATATCACAAATAGGATTTAATCCTATGGTATCTGTACATTTGGCTTCATATTTTACTATTTAAGTAGTTAAAGTTGAGGGAAACCATTAAAAAATATGTAAAACCACGCATGGCAGTAAATTCCTGTAATCCTAGCATCCAGAAGCTTGAGCCAAGATGATTCCAAGTTTGAGGCCAACAAGTGCTACAGAGGAGGGCCGGCCTGCACTACTTTTCTCAAAAGAAAATAAAACAAAACAACAAGCCCAGTAAAGTTATATATTAGAAAGCTGCTCCTTTATGCAGAGAGCTTTAGTTACCCATTATTAATAACTTCATGGTATCTATTTGTTCATTTTTAAAATCCATGTTTTTCAGTTTGCCTTAAACTTCATAATCTCAAACTGCTGATGAAGACGATTTCTTTAAAAATGTAAAGTGACAGCAAAGATAAATGGTATGGCAAGAATAAAATGCAAGCCAGTTTCAGTAAATACTAGCTATTACTGATTGGTAAGAAACTATTCATAAATCTAAATTTTAATGTTCTATATTAATTTTAAGTATCCATTTCAATGTTTCCTCTACACACAAGGTTCCAATGAAAGAAATACAGGTCAACTGATAAAAATGAAGCAAGGTGAATAATATTCCTACCTAGAACATGTACTTCTGTAGCTTTCTTATAACTAGTTTCTGTGTCATCATTTTCATTAAAATCATTTCATTTAATTCTTATAGTGTTAATCGCTCCCATTGTAAGACTATTAATCAATTTCCTTAACTACCCAGAATATTAACAAATATGCTCTATATTGTATCACAAATATTATGTGTCTAAAATCAGTGAGCTATACTTGACTTTTTAAAATATTTCAACTATATATTTTAAAATTGTGCTATCTCACTGACAGTATAAAATGAATCCCCAAAAATGCATATATTTTCTTGAGGCAGTATGCTTCAATGTTTGCATCACATTGGCTATTTTTCTGCTTTTAATTTTTGAGAGATGTAAATTGTTTTTCCTTTTTAACAAGTTGGGTTAGGTTTCATAGTTGATAAGTTCTTATGTTAGCAAAATTTGCAATGAGGGCTATAAATCTTTCAGAATGAATGTACTACTTAATTATTAAACATCCACAATCATGCTCTTAAACTCAAGTTACTCAGAACTTTTGACTGATTTCATCTTAAAAAACTATGGTGATTCAGTGTTTGATTGCATTTTTCGGATAAATTATTTTCATATGTTCAAACTACCACAGCACCTAATTTATCAGCTTTGCTGGACTACAAAATATTACTAGTTAGTAGAATAGGTGCTATTTTAACTCTGGTAATGTTTGCTACCACTTATTTCTGTCTTAAATTTGATAAATGTGACAGAAAAGAAGAAGTATAAAGAAAAAGAATACAAATAGTTTTTATACATGATGCTAGAAACTTCTAAGAAAAATGTATGCAAGCTAAAACAGGTCATGTTTTCTATTTCTAGAAAAACAATATATGATATTTTCATACTTTAAAAACACCATTATAATTTGTAAGGAACAGAGAGTAATACTAAGAGTTCTTATTAATGAGGATGAGTTAAGAGTAGAACATCCTTTGTTTTCAAAAAATATAACATACTTTTATAGATAAAATGACTTTGTTTATAATATTTTAAACCATTTAAAACGCTTTTCTCGGGCTGGGGACACAGTTCAGCAGACTAAGCGCCTGCCTGGCAAGCATAAGGACCTGGCTTCAATCCCCAGTACTGCATGCCATGCTGGTCCCCACACCTCACTGGTCACCAAAACTAGGCATGGTAGCACATGCCTGCAATCCCACCGCTGGGGAGGCTAAGACAGGAGGATCACTACGAGTCTTGAACTGTGTAGCAAGACCCTGTACCAATAAATAAATAAATAAATAAATAAATAAATAAGCAAACAAACTTATTTCAATTATACTGTCTTACTATGATGCCAAAGATGGAAGACATGTAGCCTTACCAGCTTACGTCATCCTATTGATATCCTTTGGGCTCTTTATGGCTCTTATGAACTACAGAGAAGCAGCAGCAGGTTCTGTTACTTCTACTTCACAAATTCTCATTTCAAAGACCAATGAAAGGCATGTTAGCACTATCTTTGCTTCAGTTTGGCAACAAATGTTTTTACTGTAAGACACTGCTCTGGTTTGGGCATGGCCTAAATGTCCCTTCCACTGTAATTAAAGGAGTGGTCTCCAGCCTGGCACTGATGGGAGGTGGCGAAACCACTGGAAGGCGAAGCCTACTGAGAAAGTCTTAAGTCAGTAGGGCCCGAGGTGGTTCTCCTGAAACTGCAGGAGGATTGTTACAAGAGGAGCAGCCCTGGCCACGCCTACTTCCTCTCTTCCTTTTTGAGATATGACTACTTTTGTCCACACCCACTTTCACTGTGATACACCACCATCCAGGGCCCCAACCACAAACCAAACCAATAACTCCTGCTCCCACAGGCTTCTGAACCTTCAGCAGTGCTAAACCTTCCTCTTCGTGAAGTCAGTTCACATCAGCATTTAGCTGTCAGACAGAAAGCTAACACTGTGCAAACACAGCATCTTATAAATAATTATATTCCCTTTCTCATTTGGCTATTATGAAGTAAAGAAAATAAATTTTTATATAATATAGTAACTTTATAGAATATCAACACACAAGTTCTCTTTTGGGCATTAACCACTTCCCTCATTTGATTTTATTTTCACATCCTGATTTCTCAACTACTGATTTTATTTCTGATTTATGTTTTGTTAGGAGAAATAGTCATGAAGCTTTGATGCACTCTGGATCATCAATGGCTTGGCAGTCCTACTTGCTGGCAGTAAAATCTCTTTGCTACTGATAAAACTACAAGTAAGAGACATCTTACATAACTATACTGAAGTTCATAGATGCATACTGAATACACATAAGATCTTGATTCTATACTATAAAAAACATTTACTGTATATCATATTTGAAAACATTATGGCAATTAATTAATAAATTAAATGTGCCCATCATATGATCCAGCTCTGTCGCTGCTGCTAGGTATTTGCTCAAGAGAAATAACAGCAAATGTTCACAGCATGTGAATTTAGAAGCCCCAAACAAAATAATCTTAATGTCTTCCAAAGACTGAATGAATAAAATTCCCTTCAGATGGCCTTCAATAACCGATACAATAAAACTGGTGTACCTGTGTAAGAGGTCACACTCCGCTTAACAGTAAAGGGTCCGACTCGCGATGCAAGTCAGAGAGTAGATTCACGTTACAATAATTATGTTCGGAAGGCAGCCATCCCAACAGGTGAGCACTCAGCTGGGTTCTCTTGGCATACAGAACTGTGGAAAATGCCAACTAATCTATGCTGATAAAAAGGAAATCACTGGTTGCCTGGGGGTCGGGGAGACAACAGGATTCCAAAGTGTCAAGCAAACTCTGGGGGAGAATGTTCACTAGCTTGCTGTGCTGATGGACCCATAAAGATAAACATATTCAAATTTTATCAGACGGCACCGTCTAGAATGTGCTAGTGACTGAAGATCAATTAACTTCAATAATGTTGTTGAAGTGGGAGAAGCATTAAAATGCGAGGCAGTTCACAGACTGACAAGGAAAATTAAACAGTAGGCACAGGGACATTAAAACAGTGGTTATTCTAGACAGAAAAAGGATCGATCTGCCAGTGTGCACACACAGGGCCAGTCCTGTCATCACTGCCTTGGCTTCGGACGCTACCCAAGGACTAGAGGTTGTTAGAGAATCAACACTCAGCCATGCCAGGCGGTGCACACCTGTGATCCCAGCACTCTGGGAGCTGATGCAAGGGAGTGTGAATTCACGTCTGGCCCAGGCAACTTAGTGAGGGCCTGTCTTAAAATAATAAAAATAATAATTATTATAATAATTTAAAAGGGTGCTGTAGCTCAGGATGAGAATCTCTGGTTCAATCCCAAGCACCACCACCAAAAGCAAAGAAAAAAAGAAACCATTTGCCATCCTCCACTGCTTCCTCTCCACGCTGTCTCTCTCTGCCTCACCAGCCCGCCTGTTCCCACAGCAGATGACTGCTCTCCTCGGGACACAGGAAGACTGCTGTGCTGATCTCGTACTTCCCTGTTCCCAGCTGAAGGGGCGCCTGCCCACCAATGCAGCGTGAGACCAAAGCAGCGTGAGGGGGACTAGCCACCGTCTGCATCCAGCAACTGCCCGCACTTCCGGCACCTGCGTCACCCATTTCCAGTTTGTGTTCTTTTCTTATTATTCCTTGGCTGTTGTAAAGCAAATCCCAGGCCCAGACCCAAAAGATAACCATAAGGCCATTAGTTTTTTCAAAAATAAAAATCAGATTGTGTCAGATATTACCCAATACATTTTAAAATTTCCCTGATCGTCTCAAAATTCGTTTTAATTGTAGCACAGAAATCAGGATCCACACTAAGGTTACAAAGTTGCTATGTACTGTACCTTTTTAATATAGAGCACTCTTTCTGCCTTCCTTTGCTATATACTATTAATTTGTCTACTAAAGTGAGTCAGTTATCTTGCAAAATAGTCTACCTTCTGAATACTGGGGTGTAACTCAATTTGCTTGTTTTCCTGTGCTTCATTTTAATGGGCAGGCAGTTCTAAAGCTTGAATAGCGTCACCATGAGGTATTTAACACCTGCAGCGCACGTCACGTGCTCCCCGGCGCATGGCAGCGTGCGCTATCTGCGACCTCTCGTGACGCACACTCATCACCAGGGAAAGCTGGGCGCACCTGGCTTGCAAATTTCCCCATCAACCTTCCATTTAATGGGTTCAATTTTTAATGAAGTCCTAATCACTTATTTTATGAAAGTTCTAAAGCAGAGATTTTTCAAACTCTACCATCCCTCCCATATTTACTATCCAGAATGATTTGATTAAAAGCTTTCATCAGTTTATCTTGTATAAAGATAATTTTTTAATTATGAAGTATAATTTTAAAAGTACTTAATTGTTTCCCTTTAAGGACTAATTTCAAATGAAGATACATTTTTAAATTTCCTATTAAATAATAACATACCAGTTGAAAAATCAAGTTTACAATGTAATTTCAACATAAATATTTTTAAAAATAGCATAAACAGACTGCTAATCTTTCCCTCTTTTTCTTTTGAATGGTCTTAGAACTCAAGTGCAAAGAGTATAAAGTTATATGTTTTCCCCAGAATTAGAAAATAAAAGTACATTTCGTAGTAATGATTTAGTAGCGATTATACCACTGGCAAAGTAGCAGCCAGTAAACAGGCTCCTGAAGTATGGATCAGTATATGCAAACAGAAGGATAAAACAGAAATATAATTTAAGCTTCCCGACTTCAAAAAGTGAATTTAACAGGAGCTTGCGACTGACTTGTCTATGAACTGATGAAAAGCCTCCGGGTCGGGCGCAGCACAGCTGCTGGGTTCAGAAAAGCCGCAAAGCCGTGCAAGGCTGCTGAACTGACTACACTAGCAGTTAGTCTTCAAGTCTGCGGCAACAGAAAAATCATAACTATTTTCAGAATAAATGTAACACATTTTCATGAGTTGCGCTATGAAATTGCTATTTAGTCTATGAAAAAGTAATGAGCTTCTGGAACTACAAAGCATGCTGAGGAAAAAAGTATGCAGCTACACTAACCCTTACAGAGAACACATGCAGAAACTTCTCTACAACTATAAAACCAGCCATAAATCTGCTCGCTAACGACTGCCTCTGAAAAGCTGCCACCATTTTTGAGCTGGGGGATTCGCTACAGCTACAGCAGCTGCTTTCCAGCCCTTCTGCCTCGTCAAGTCTGGCTCCGCGTTGTCTGTTCTCCACAAGCCGCACACAGCGAGGCTGATGCAGGGCTTGAGCTGCCCCTGCAGCCCGCTCACAGCTTCACGTCCCCCCATGCCTCCTCTACCTTGCTGCCCTGGAGCCCTATCTACTGCACAGCTGTTTCTCCAAGTGAAAACAGAGAAATGGTTTGTAAACATGTGGAACCATGTTGTCTCCTCAGTAACCAAAAATGGCAGTTAAGGCCATAATGGGACCACATTCTAACCTGCCAGATCTGCGAAACTGAGACATCCAACAACATTTAGCATAATGTAATTAAGAGGACATGGATGGCATATGTTGCTGGTGCGTGAGTAACCAGCACCCCCTAAAGACCACTTAGCACAATGGTTCTACTCCTAAAGACATACCCTAGAGAAACTCTTGGATATGTGTACCAGATTTATGCACCAATGTTCATTGAAGCACTGTTTTAATGACCAGAAAGCAGAAACCAAATGTCCATCGATAAGAAAATGTATGAACAAATTGCATAATGTTGGACCAGTCAAATAGCTCAGCAGATTAAAGTGCCTGCAAGCAGGCGCAGGGGCCAGGGGTTTGATCCCCAGGCCTGCCATGCCACCCTCGACCCTGGGGCGTGCTGAGACAGCAATTGAGTATGGTGGTGCGTGCCTGTAATCCCAGCTCTTGGGAGGCTGTAAACAGGCAGATCACTAGGAGTCCAATCTAGCAGTGAGACCCTGAACACCCTGTAGACCCTTCCCTAAAATGCAAAAAAAAAAAAAGCACAATGTTTACATAATGAAATGACAGACTACAACCCAAACATAAACAAACCTTAGAAAATCAAAGTTGGAGGAAAAAAGCAAGTCCTATGACATCATAGCCAATATACTATCTTTATAAAGTTTAAAATCTGAGTAAATTAAATAATATAGCATTAAGCACAAGTGAGGGGAGAATATCCAATTATCTTTTGTGTATAAAATTATTTTAAACATGTAACCAAAACCAGCATGCTGGCTCCTTTAGAATAAAGGCAGAGCAACACTGAGTGCGACACAGCTACAGGCTGCCAGGCGTCGCTGTGGTAGCTCAGTCGCTGGGCAGCTGCTGGTTCACAGACGTCCTCGGATTATGCTTTGAAAGTTGACATTGCACCCTACCTTGGTTACTTTCCTCACTGCTGAGACCAAACAACCGACACCCATGGGTGAAGGAGGAGGCCGCTACAGTTTGTAGAGGCTGCTATAGTCAGTGAGCAGCCGGCTCCAAGGAGGCGGGCAGGGCAAACAGATACTGCACAAGAGAAACAGCTCATGACAGGCAGAGGGTAGCAACGCTAAGGACAGAGTCCCTTATGTTGTATTCAGCATTGCACTGAAACGCTACAATCCTAGCATTGCATCATGACTCATTCACATACTCTAAATTCAGTAACCTCCAAAAAAGCTGCACGTATGACTGTGTGAAGCTTTGGCGGGACAGGCAGATGCAAGCCATGACATATGTTAATATGTTGTTATTTTGATATGCATTGAATTTAAAGAGTATAGATAAAGGCATTACCTCATCATAGGAAAAATTAAAGCAAGCTCGGGGGAATAAGTGGTACTGTTACTTTTTGTGTCTAGTTGTCCCCTCAAAGCCTCAAGCAATCATGGGGCGGACTTGTAGAGTTTGAGATTAGCTCATGATGCACCAAGATCACGGGTGTGAATACTACTTCCAGCCTGGGGCACACGGCCTGAATACAACTTAGAGACAGACTCCTCTCTGTGGCCACTGTTGCCGGTCCTCTTCCCATTTGTGTTTTCTGCTCTTGGCCTCCACATGGAAGGTCGCTCTCTGCCGTGTGCCCTCTGCCTGGGAGCCAGCTGAGCATGGGCTGAAACCTCCAGTAACTGTGAGCCAAGTAAACCTTTCCTTCCTTCATTTTGGGTGTCAGGTATTTGTTCCAGCAAAGAAAGAAGAGTAACTGAGACAGGTAATAAGAATATGATTTTATAATTGCTCAGGATGTGATACAGTAATATTCAGAAGCCTGAAGGGAGTAACAGGCTAGGTCACGTGGACATCATGTGTGAATGCGCAGGTGAAGGGTGAAGGATCTTAGCAGAATCTCAAAAGAAATACAGCCAGCATGGCTGCACCTGGATTCAGAAGATGACAGGAAGACAAAGGTGACGAAGGCGCAGATACGCCTGCGTATGTGTGGGATTTTGCAGACCCCTACAACAAACACTTCTACTCTGATGAAGAGTGACCGGTAGGAAGATAATTCTCTACTACCATCTACACAACAGGAAAATGTGCACCTACTTGTTAGAAAACCTCATTTCCAGGATAGACTCAGAGGAGCCTGAAACTGGAAGAACAACTTCGCCCAGTGCCAGCTCGCCTTTGCCTGTATCTAAAAGCTACATGGCAAGACTCAAGTGCTTAAGCAAATACAGGCTCAAGTGACTGATAGAACATGTCTTCTGAATCACACAGAATTCTGTGCAAAAGTAAAAAGCACATTCACCAAATTTCATGCAGATTATCTCAGATTTCTCCAAAGATTCACTGATTTCTAAAGAAAATCAGGGAATAATTTTGTTTAATATTCTAAGACTTGTCCTCCACCATTTCACTGACTTTATTAAATCTATGCATTACAGCTTGAAATTATTGAAGGGTAAAGTCTTAAACAAGGCATTTAATAATATGATACATCTTTCATATACCTCTAGGACTTCTTTTTTGACGTTTTAATTGAAAGAGCAAAATTAACAGCTATCAAATTTCAAACTTCCAGGTACTCAGTCAAGTGAAGAAAATATTTTATAGAACAAAATTCATAGATTATAGCCTACTATTATGTGTACTTCAGAATTAAAGAAACCTGGGTATTATACTGCTGGTCCTTATCTTTACCACTGTAAGATATTATAAGCTCAATGTCTCTGAAAGTAAATTGTGAACAGCTTATTTTTAAAGTATGTTCCAGAAGTACAATACTTTGCTTTTTTTAAATTCTGACTCTATAGTTGAAGAATTATGACAATATTTTGATCAGATTTTTTAAAAAAGGACTGGCCAGATGGCTCAGTGGACTAAAGCACCTGCTTAGGCGCAGTGCACTGGCCAGGGCTTGATCCCTGGTGTACCTCACTGGCCCCACCCCTAGGGTGCCCTGAGACAGGGATTGAGACTGGGCGTGGTGGCACACATCTGTAATCCCAGCACTTGGGAGGCTGAAAACAGGAGGATCACTATGAATCACTACATAGTGAGACTCTTATAGACCCTGCAGACCCTGTACTAAATACATTTTTTTAAAAAAGATTTAAAAAACCAAAGTGCTATGCATGTCTCATGACTCAGAATGCTAGAATCATCCACCCACTCTACTTTCCCGTGTGCAGATGCTCTCAATATTAAGGGTATCTAAGAATCCTCCAGAAAGCAGTATTTATAAAACTACAGATTTAAAGGCTTCAATCCCATATAATCTAATTTTATAGAGCCACGATAGAAATTTTGGACAAATTTCTCAGATAATTTGATGCAACTGGCCAATGTTAACATACCGAGAGATGTTGCCCAAGGTTTAATTTAGGTAGAAAGGAATTATGATAGCTTAAGAATTACTTTACTACACATTTATAACTGCAGATTAACAGTTTAGAAAGAGGGAAAGAAAAGCTGTAAGGAGATTTGAGTATTGAGTTTACAGTGCCATGGGGACAAATCTAAGAAAGACAAATACAAAGCAATAGTGTGAATTAGATAATTTCAAAATTACAGAGCTCCAGCCAGGAGCTGGCAGGAAGGCAATCATACTGGAGTGCGGCAGAGTTAGAGCTGGGTAGTACTGGCTTCCTCAGATCGTAGTCAAAAAACACTGACCTGCAAGACAACCACATAGATAAGTTTTGCTTCTTTGATTATTTCACTGGTTTTAAAGACGACCAATATATTTGAAAGTTTGTCTCATTCATTTCATATACCTGATTACTAAATTTTATTTTAAAGCCCTAAACTTCATAAATATGAGCTTCTTCATTCTTCACACTAACATTCATTTGGTTCATGAGTAGTTCTGGGGAGGGGTCACTTCCTGTTCTCAGCAGAGCGAGGGAACAGCTCCAGCGGCTTCCAGACAGCGGTCGACACCAGCGCACCAACCGCACGGTGGACGTCCTAGCCAGGCGGCAGCCATGCTGGCCGCTCCTTAATGCAGCGTATGGCCAAAGGACTTCATCATGATCCGAAGATGACCTGACACAAAAGTACTCAGATACAGAACGTAGACTCCCTGGTTAGACTCGAATGAATATTTACTATAGAATGGGACAATAATTTTGACTAATACAGAAGAAATGCAGAATTTCACTAAATGACAAATTACCTATTTTTGAGCAAAATTTCACTTGTGTCTTAGTTACTTTTCTGTCATTGCTGATACAAAATATTTCACATCTAAAGTTAAAAGAGGTGAGGTTAATCTAGGTCACAGTTTGTAGAGGTTTTAGTCATACTCAGCTGGTTCCAAGGCAGAGTGAGAACTGTTCATGGCACTCATGGCCATGGAAGACACCAAAATCAACAGGGAAAGAGACACGACCACTCCTGTTCCTTCCCTGCACGCAGGCAGAGCACTCACGCCCTTCAGCCCAGCCTCTCACTCTAGATTCAGCCATTTCTGAGAACATCCCTCATGACTGCGTGAAGCTTTGGGGGGATGTCTAGACAGAGTCGGAACAACTTGTCATAAACATTTTTTGCCTACAACGAAGGAAATTTAATGCTCTGAAGGGCCACAAATGAGAGAGGTTAAGGACAATACTTAAGTCAGAAACATTTTAATTCTAAATGTCATGGCAAAATTAATGGCAAAGAAAAATCTTACTAAATTATTTTTCAAAGAATGTATTTCAATCTTAGAGCACTAAAGAACACAGTACAGTAACTGTGGCTAATACACTAAACTGAAGAAATGGAAAATTAAGATTTAATTAATTATATTATTACTTTTGAAAATATTAATAATAATTTTGCAGCCTTTTGCTCAAAAATAACAAACATCACACCATTTCCTCTCAAGCAGCAAATTTTCTTAGCTTAACAATGGTGCTGTCACTGCAGGATGCTTGACAAATACAGTCACTAAAAGGAAAAATCATGAATAGGACAAGGCTGTGGAATGGTAGACTTCATGAGGTTCTACACGTGAAAGGACACAAGCAACAAAGTAGACATCATGTTCCATGGAGAGAATCAATGAGAGGCGATGGAAAATCTGAACAGCACAGAAAATAGGAAAGCCAACGCAGCCTATGGCACCAAGAAAGTCACAGCGGCTCCCCAGCTAGGGAGTGGGAACCGGACACTTCAGGCGCAAGGTAAGCCACGAGAAAGCCTTGCCTCCCCAGTGCTAAGCGCAGGTCATGATCCTTGTTACATGTATTACACTCCAGGCAGAGTTACAGACTGGAAATCCAGTTGGGGGTTTTGGCTGAGGGACTCGCAGAGCAAGCTAGGTCCAGAAGAAAGTCAGCAATATTGCTCAGTAAGTCCTGAGTTCTACAGCCATCGTCGCGGGGCTTTACTAGGACCGGAACTGCGACTGGAGCAGAAACTGGAAGCAGCCACGGTGTGGCGTCCTACGGACACCCCAGTGCATCCAGTCCCTACGCCGACGTAGCAGGTGCTCAGTCTGCTGAGCTATCTTGCTGGCCCTAAAACAGAGGTCTTGGCATAAATCCACAATGCTCACTTTGCGGCACTTATAATATTAAAAGTGAACCCACACAGAGAACATTTGTGTAGCCCTTGCACAAGGATGACACACAACCTGTTCCATATTAAAAAGAAAATAAATCAATGGATAATTATACACCCATCTGAATCTTGACAAAGCAACCATGAACATACACTGGAGAAAAGACAGCTTTTTCAAAAAATAATGCTGGAAAAACTGGATATGCATACATAAAAGATTGGAACTGCATGCTTGATATCTCACCCAGTACAAGTCAACTCAAAATGGATCAAAGACCTTAATGTGTAACTTAAAACTTTGAAATAAGTAGGGGGGAGGAGGAAGCACTTCAGATACCAAGGAAGAGTAAAAATTGTCAAATTGGATTGCATTAAATTAAAAAATTCCTGCACAGCAAAAGAATCTACAGAGTGAAGAGATAAACTACAGAATGTGAAAAAGTTTTGGATAGCTATTCATGTGACAGAAGACTAACACCCAGGATTTATTAAGAACTCAAAAAAAAAAAAGCTAAGAAGTGAACAAGCAATTCAATAAATAAATCAGCAGATGTTCTGAAATGACACTTCTCAAAAGAAATATAAATGGCCAGTAAATACATGAAAAATTGCTCAACAGTTTTAGCTACTGAAACTTCCACTTCACACCAGCCAGAATGGCTATTATCAGATAAAAAGCACACACACTTGGGAAGACACAGAGTAAAAAGAACCCATACACAGTACATTGTTGATGGAAATGAGAGCTAGTACAACCACTTTGGGAAACAGTATGCAGGCTCCCTAAAGAAGAAAAAAAAAAAAATCTAAAAACAGAATGGTTTTAATCAAGAATCTCATGTTCAGATAAGGCTTTTGAAAGATGGCTGAATCACTACGGTACTGTACTCATCAATGAATTAGGCCACTGGTAAGTTCAGAGCAAACTCTTCTGCTCAGAGTTGGGGCGAGATTGCAGGGGTGGGTCACTGGGGCATGATCTCAAAGGGCATATTCTTGTCCCCAATCCCTCGTCTGTTTCCTGCCCATTACAGAGTGAGTAGAACTCTGCCACCTCCTGAGCTCTGCCAAGCCACATCCGCCTTACAGCTAGTGAACCACAGACAGAATCCACACACTCTGTGGCCCAACTTCCTTTAAATCCCAGGTGTTGGGTATTTTGTCCCACCCATGGGAAGGCTAACAGGTAAAGACCTGCGCATCTGCTTCAGAAGCCTTTGGAGCTGCTTTGTAGGAAGAGTCTATGAAGGCTTTGGGATTTGGTTGTTCAGGCATTCTGGAAGTTGGAGGCCTCTGCAGCCATGACCCAAGGGGACCTGGCTAATATTCAAGCTACAGGGACCATCCAAAGTCTGATTTTACAGGCATTCAGAATGCAAGAGTCATAATGATGGGGTAAAAGAGACTCCAATTTAAGGGAGGGTCACTTAAGTTCACTTCAACTATAAACTCACTCCCTCACCCCCTCCCATATAGCTAACCATAAATAAGCCCACTCAGAGAAAACCAAGGTCATAAAATAGGAACAAATAGAACAAATTGGGGAATGGGGCAAACATTAAACCACAATGGCCTATACAGGCAGATGGTCAACAGTGTCTGGGAAACAGGAACTTGTGGCAACTGTGTGGCATTCTTGTGAAATTCCTGAAAAAGAGGCAATAAGGTAAAGTGGTTACTGTGGAAAGCTAAAAGGTCTATAACCTGGCAGCAAAGGTGAGGCCAGGACCAGCATCCTGCGGGTCTAGACTCCAGAGTCTAGGGCGTCGGTCGTGAGCTCCTAACAAAAGCTTCCTTGCTCCTTCCTTCACACTTGGTCTCTTTTGTGGGGACTAAGTTATGAAATCAGCATACCAACAGATGAATGGATAAAGAAAATACTGTATATAAATACAATGGAATTTTATTCAGCAACAAAGAACAAATTCATGTCATCTGTAGGAAAATGGATCGAAATGTAAATTGCCAAGATAAGAGAAATATTTCAGAGACAGATATGTTCTCTCTCATATATGGAAACAAAAAGAAAAAAAATACATGGGAATAGAAGAAAAAAAAATATATATGAAATGTCATGGTGAAACCTATTAATTCATATAATTAGTATAAATTAAATTTTATCACAAGAAGAAACTCTGCACCTGTTAAATCTATTAAAAATTCTTAATGAGGCAAGCACAGGGACCAGGGTTCAATCCCTGGTCCCACCCTCGGGGCGCACTGAGCCAGTGACTGAGTACGGGCATGCCTATAATCCCAGTGCTGCAGAGGCTGAAAACAGAAGGATCACTACAAATCTGAGTTGTGTAGTGAGACCCTGTACCAAATACATAAAATGAAAAAAGTAAATAAAAATTCTTAATTAAAAACTTTAAGGTATTAGCCCTATTTATTTAACATAGAAGTTTTTCTGTCTGGAAAGAGACAAAACAAAAAATTAAAAGTAAATAGATAAGAATACATATATTAACCTTTTTTTGCCTAGTAAAAAAAGGCAAAAAAAGGAACAGCTGTAACAATGGAACTTAATACTTTTTTTTTCCCTCAACTTCTTGTTCCTTGAATTTTTCTGGGTAATACAAATTTCATGCAAAAATTCAAGAATTGTGCTCGCTTGCATAAATGGATTAAGTAAAACTGAATTACTGTTCTAAAATCTACAATTGAACTTATGAGAGATTTTTTCAATACTTAATGCCTTTAAAAAGAATTTTTACACCAAAGCCAATTTTCCAGTCACTTAATGATTATGCTAAACGTTTTTCTATCAGCTTAATTTTATTTATTGCATTTTTTTTTTGCAGAATAGCTATGACACTTTAAGAGTTAAAATCTATCCATAGAAACATCTCACTGCAGAAAATCATCAAATCTATCCCATACTAAAAAAAAAAAAAAAAAAGCCACATACCCCATGTCCACTCTAGTGTCTCTGAACACGCTTCCTGTCACAGGAGCACTCCCTTCTGCCCTCTGGGAGTCTATGTAGTATAGTATAAAGGGGTTTGAATGACAGCGCAGATTTTTAGCTTCCTTTTTATCCATGAAAAACCTTAAACTAATTCTACCTTTTCATTTACCTTAATTTCAGAATACTTTTACCTCAATTCAGGAATATAATAGAAATACTGTTATGATTGTTATTTACAAAAATCATAAAGTAGAAAGTTATTTTGCAAGATGCATAACATTTAAATGTGTGTTATATATAATTATTTATAATGACATTCAGTCTCTTTAAGGTCCTCTTCATAAAGAACCCCCGGTGGTAATCTTGCATAACATTCAGAGCAAGGGTGCTGGCAATAAATTCTGCTTTTGTTCAATTAAAGATTACATTCTTCTCCTGAAGGATGTTACAGGCTATAGGAGTTCGGGCTTATAGTTTTATCAGTCAGCCCTTTATACCACTGTCTACTGACTTAAATGAATCTGAGAAGATTGCTGTAACACATCTTTTGCTTTTTATTTTTTGACACAGGATCTTGCTATGGAGCCCAGACTTCCTTGAATCCACAGTAATCCTCTCACCTTAGCTTCCAGGGTGCTGAGATTACACGTGTGCGTCACCACACCAGCTTTGTGGCCCTTATGCACCGTGTCACCATCCTCACTCCTTACCAGCATTCAGCTATCTGTGTACTCTGAGTGTTATCACAGCCTCAGTGTGTTTCTTCTTTGGAGGAGGGAAGGATGGCAACTTACCCAGGATGGCATCCAGCTTCGTAGATTTGTGGATCCCAATTACATAACAGTTTGATAGATTATGGTCTCGATTTCTGGACATTTCTGCAGTACCTGAGATCAAACCTAGGTCCCTGTACCTGTTAAGCAAGAGCGCTGACTCTAGACACATTCTAGTCCTCTTCTACACACATTTCCCCCTTGCTGACTCTAGACACATCCTAGTCCTCTTCTTACACACATTTCTCCCTTGCATTTCAGCTTAGTTTCTACTGCTCTGTCTTTAGTCTCACTAATTCTCTCCTTGACTATGTCAAGTATATTTACTAGCTGGCTGAAGACATTCTTCATCTCTGTTGCTTTTTTTTTAGCACTTTCATTTTATTCATTCTTAAAGTTTGTACTTCTCTGCTGAATTTAGCCATTGGTATTGCATACATTGTCCATCTTTTCCAACAGAACTTTTAACATATACATCATAATTATTTTACACCTATGGCTACATAATTCCAACATATTTAAGTGAACTGCTTTATCTCTTGGAGTGTTACCTTTTCTTATACTTTCTTGTGCCTGGTAATGTTTTGCTGAGAGCTGAACATCCACAGAGCAGGGAAAACTAAGAAGCTTGAAGCTTCCAAGTAGGTGCGTCTTCCCTCTTGATAGGCCACTGATGGTGAACCTTCTAGAGCTTTCAACAATAACAAACAGCTGCCTGGGGCACCCGCGCCAGGGTTCACCACTACTGCGACAGGCCTTTAAAGTGCAGTCTGTGTTCTTTAAGTAGGAACTAGATGGGTTTGAAGGTTACTGCTCTAGGTATCCTCAGGGCACCACCAGTTTCCACTTCCCCCAAAGATCATGTAGAAAAAGCCCATAAGTAAGAAGGAATCACCCTGTATCTGTAGCCTTCTGGCTCTAGCAGTCAGTACTTAGTCTTGATTCACTAATCAGTTATTCTAGCTGAACTCATACCAGTACCTGGGTGCACTTGTCTCAGGTAAACAAACGTTTGTGCTTTGTCACTTCTGAGCACCTAAATATCCTTAAATTCATTATAAAAAGCTCACTGAGATGCATGAATACACAGATAAACAATAAAACTAGGAAGATAATACAGCTATGATTTAGAAATTTAACAAAGAGATATTAATTTTGAAAAGTAATCAAACAGAAAAGTTTGAAATGAACCCAGCACTGGGATTCGTATCAGTGTAGAGAGGCTTAGAGGACTTCAAACAGACATGAACAGAGATCCTTACTGTGGCATATTACAATCAAACTGTCTAAAGTACAGAGCTAAGAACTTAAAGCTCTACAGCTGAAAAAAATTAGAAATCTATAGTTAGATCTATAGATAGTTAAGATACTTATACTACTAATTTCCCTTAGTTCACTGAAAAAGGCTTGTGCTAGTATTGTTTGGACAATTAAATGCTGATATCTTGTACGCTGAGTAACTAATATAGAGATAACAATACCCAATAATTATTAACCGTTGTTACCCACCTACTATCACCTTGTTGACTTTTTTCTCTTCAAAATAAAAGAAAATCAAATCACATTTCAAGTAACCCTCATTAAATTTCCAATATCAATGACAGTGAGTCTTGTATCCTCATTAAAATAGCATCATCAGGCTGGGGAGACAGCTCAGTGGCATAGCACCTGCTTGGCAAGCACAAGCTTCTGAGTTCAGTCTCTAGTACCAGATAGATAGATAGATAGATAGATAGATAGATAGATAGATAGATAGATAGATAGATAG
>NDGN011554655.1:0-15625 GCA_002564285.1 Tympanoctomys barrerae | reverse complement strand
CTCTCTCTCTCTCTCTCTCTCTCTCTCTCTCTCTCTCTCTCTCTCTCTCTCTCTCTCCTTCTTATAATTTCTGTCCTTGACACCATTAACTAGAAGACTAAAGCACAGTGATTTGGACTTCTGAATTTGAGCTTACACTTCTTTTGAAAGAAAATACCATTTTCCACCCTGGAAAAGTCACTAATGTGTATTCATTCTGCAACAAGAATCCTGAGTTCTCTTTGCCATGGGACTTGCCTGGTTCAGGCCAAAGACGGCTCTGTTGGGGTTGTGCTGAACTGAACCCCAATGGCCACGTGCCTTTCCCTTCTCTGACCCTCTAGCAGTGTAAAGAACATGTACTTTGGATTCAGGCAGCCTACTAACTCAAATGAACTTAATTCCTCCATCTAACCAGGTTGAGGATAATTCAATTAATAGCTGGATATTAAGATACAGTGCATTCTCTGCACATACGGTACTGCCTCCCTCACTCAACCAGCTGTTACTGCCTTTCCAAACCTTCTTCCATACAGCCCTGTTCTCCGGTTTGAGGCTTGGTTTGCATTTGATGCCTGTACTGCCTATGGGTTTAGGGGTGGTTTAGCCTCGACCCCTAAACATTTGATGCTGTGTGCATCTCTTCCCAACCAAGTTCTCCACTTAGAAAGCCTCCATGCTTTGCTTCTAGTACTATCCTTTGATGAACCCTAATGGTGTGTTCTGTTATGTTCGATTATGCTTAAGAGATATTCAAATGGAGACACCAGGAGATGTTTTATCACAAAACTCAGAAAGTGAGGAATATGAGAAGACTAGCCGTAATGAAAAATGGAGAAAAGCCAGTTTCCAGAAGAAAGGGCGGCAAACTGAATCAAGTAAAACAGAGAAATGTAATAAAGTAATAAAGGGATGTGTTTATTAGGTTTCCTAAGAAAGAAGCCAGTGTTTTCCTTTATCAGACACATTTATGTGAGCGGAAGGGCGGACACTATCAATTGCACTGACGTCAAGACAAAGCAGGAGGAAAGAATATTGAGGAAGTAGAGATCTTTATTTTCCAAGAACCTAGCATAGCTGTGGCCCACAGTGGGCTCTTAGTAGATAATATTAATTAAGGAAAATGGGAGAAAGAATGAGGCCGAGGCTCAAGGACCTCTGTATGTCCTTGTAAAATTTTCCTGAAGATTTGGTTCTTAGACAGAGCTCATACGCTAAGTAAAAAATGCAACTCTATAATTAAAAAGCACAACATAATTTCTACAACACAGACAACCAAGTAGTAGATTAAGATTTAGTAGAACAGGACATAAGAAATGAGGCAGTCTGTGTTCTTCACATATAAACAAATAATTGAAAATTTTCTGATGATTTTTAGAATCCTAGGATTTAAGTCAGAATCTCTATTTGACTAATGGATGAAGAGGTGACCTGTCTTTGGTATTAATTCACATTTATCAAATTCCCTAGTGATTGATATGCATTCATGTATTCAATGGAGATTGATTGAGCTCTCACACTGTGTAGGTTAGAATATCCCTCCATGAAGTGACAAGGACCAGGATATATAAATGTGATGAAGATTAGAATATATATCCATATCGATATCCATATCTATATCTATCTATCTATCGATATTTTGGCTGAACATCTACCAAGTGAAATAAAATTACAGCAAAATTCATTAGTACCAGTGCAAAAGTTGCTGCCATTGTAGATTTGGAGGGAAGGAGTCACTTGGCTGATCTTAATGACCATGAACTTGAGCAATGGTAGGCTTATGTCACAGATAGTCAAGACCAGTTGATCAGATACAGGCTAGAAGATAGTTTTCTCTCTTCTGTAGATTTTGCTAGAGACACAAAAAGGTCATTCTCATAGGAACTTCTTTGCAATCCAAGCACAAGGTCAAAATCAACAACCAGCAACACAGAGTGAGAGAACAGAGATCTTACCATTCTCTCCTGTTTGACTATAGCAAATAGAGTCACCAAATGGACACCCAGGATTTGCAGTTAGACTTAATATTGGACAGGCACTGACTAGAAATCAGTTGTTCCTTAAAATATCAGGCCTTAGGGGATGGGGAGATGGCCCAGTAGAATAAGCACTTCCCTAGCAAGTGCAAGGGTCTGAGTTCAATCTCCAGCTCTGGGGAAAAAAATCAGGCTGTAAAGGCTCAAGGAGGGAGGTTTTCATGGGGTTGCAAGCAAGAAGCAGAGTACTTGGCTGTCTTTGATTGGTTCTTGCATTATGCATCGTAGTGACCTGCTATGTGTCACAGTGAGCATGTATTTCTAGGAGACAGAAGCAACAGGAACTGTTATTGTGCAACTAACAAACTGGTTGGGGACATTTTCTGCTACAAGATGAGGTACATTTTTTTTGTTTTTTTATGTATTTAGGACAGGGTCTATAGGGACTCACTACATAGATCAGACTTGTATTGATCCTACTGTTTTCAGCCTCCCAAGGGCTGGGATTACAGGCATGTGTCACCATGCCTAGTCTCAATCCTCAAATGCCATCTCAGCATGACCTGGGGGCAGGGCCAGCATGACACACTGGGATGAAATCCTGGTGCCTGTGCTCTGCCTAAGCAGGTGCTTTAGTCTGCTGAGCTATCTGACTGGCCCCAGGTGCATTTTCTTGAATGGATGAACATTCTGTGATTTCCATGGGATGTGATGCTGAGCTCAAAGAAGATGTCAAGTTTTTCTAAGCTTATTTATTCCCAGTGCTTTTCTCTAGCTTTTCCTGCCTTGTCACCTGATGCAGCCTAGACAGAAATGATCTCTCCAGCCCTATGGGGCATGAATGGAAAGGGTGTACGTGTGTGAGAAAGAATGTGTGTGTGCGTGCACGTGTGTGTGTGTGCGTGTGTGTGCGCATGCACGTACATGCCCAAAGGGCATAAAATTGTTATAACTTCAAGGATCAGTTAAGAAATGCTGATCAAAATGTCTTTGTTCTCACAATAGAAGTCAACATGTAATAATGACAAAGATAATAGCAGCTAAACTTGAATCAGTCCTGGGAGATGAGCTGGTTGTTCCCATTTTACAGATGAAAAAACTAAATTACAGAGACAGTTGGGGATTTGCCTGATGGATCATTCCCAGGAAGCAGCAGCCCAAAGTTCGGACTCTGGCCAGTACGACTCCACACGTCGTAAGTGCCCAATTCACCTGATGTTCAGTTTTCTTTTAAATAAAAAGAGAAACTCATCTTTAATGCTTCCTTTTATCCTGAAAGTCTCAAATGTGATGAATTTTGCTTTTTCTCCCTTGGTGCTGAGGGTGATACCTTGAAGGACCGCGGCATTCACCCAGGTGATTAATTCAAGGTCCAGTAGATGGAGTTAGAGAGCAGACACCAGCTCTTTGGGGCAGTGAGCAGGCTCAGGCCCCAGGGACACTCAGACCTGCCTGATGCTTTTAGTTCCCCACCAGATTCAGAAAACAGGTCATCACTAGGCTTGAAGTGGAGACCGATGCAGTCACTGCCATTTCTGAAAGATCAAGGCCAGACAGGCATTTGCTACTTAAATTTCACTTTGGAAATATCTTCTAGGGGAGAAGCAAATACCAGTTAAAAACAAAATGCGCAGTGTCACAGGTAACATCATCTCACCAGAGGGCACAGCCCTGGATTTAGGACCAGATTAATTTTTATAGTCTGTCTCTATCTATGTCTGTCTCTCTGTCTATGTCTCTGTCTGTCTCTCTGTCTCTCTGTCTCTCTCTCTCTCTCTCTTTCTCTCTCTCCCACCCATGATTATTTGTTGTGAATCAGGATTTAAAATAGCTCAAGTTGTTGAAATCTGGTAACTGCCGGTCTTTCCCTGTGTTACCACAATTCTGATTTACAGAACTGAGCAGTTGACACCAGCACCCAGGCACTGCCCATCCAGTCTCCCTTCTGTCCCTGCTCATCTTACGCAACCACAGTGCACCTACTGCACAAAAGGAATTGGCACCCATGGCCCGGTGTCAGCTGGAGCTCATCACTTAGTCAGTCCCCTTCTTCCTCCGATGTCCTCTTCCCGCTCCAGGCCGAGACAGCTCCTTGCATTTCCTTGTCGGGTCTCCCCAGGTCCCACTTGGCTGTTTCTCAGACTCATCTTGTCTTACGTAACTTTGACAGTTTTGAGGATGTTTTGTGGGATGTCCTGCTGCCGAGTCTTTTCTGATGTCTTCCTCATGATTAGACTTTTCTTGTGATATTTCTGATATGAAAGTAAGAACTAGGCACTAATAAAGTTCTATTTTGATTACAACCTATCAAGGAAACACAACACAATGCGGTTTATGACTGCAGATACTGAACCTTGCCCCCTGGTACTGTCTGTCGGGTTCTCTTCTTTTTCCACCTTTCTCTACGATACTCTCTGGAAGCAAGCTGTCATGTCGGCTAACACCGAAGGAGCAGGGAGTCATGCATCTCTGCTATATTAGAGAGCAGTCCTGTGGCAAAGACCTGGACTCTACCATGTAGAGTTACTGGGAGGTGGTAGAAACTTTAGGAAGTGGAGGCCAGTGAGAGAAAGCAAGGCTATTGGGAACGCAGTCTTGTAGGAGATTGAGGCCCTGAGTGCTTCCGTTCTCTTTGATAGTTGGCCGTTAAATGAATTGATTTCCTCTACCATACAGTCTACGTCACTTTCCATCACAGAACACAACTCCTGGCCTCCACAACTAAAAGCAGAAGCCTATTTTGATTCACAGATGTTAGGGAATTCAGGGCATAGTTGGCTGGCTGTAAGGCAGGAAGGGCACAGTGGAAGGGCATGGCCAAGGAGAGCTGTTCACCTCGTGGTAGCCAGGGAACAGAGAAAGAGGGAGGAGCAGGAGAGGGAGACAGGCCCTAGCGAGCTGCCTTTTCTAACCCAGCCCCTCTTCTTGAGCTACGTCTCCCGTACAGCTCACTGACCTTATTCTAGGGCTGCCTCTCCAGCCAGCATCTCCAAATTTCCAAAGTCATGCTTCACACTCCCTCCAAAGGCCTCTGAGGCACATGGTCAGGGATAGCTGCAGCAGTGAGTTGGCTCCTGGAGGCAAAATCTGTTTTAGTCACTCTCTTGGCACTGAGACAATACCGGACACCCACAATTTAGAAGAAGAAAGGTCTGCCCTGGCTCTCGCTTTCCGTTTGTGGCTGGCTGGCTCTGAGGCAGAAACAGCATGGAAGAAGGGCCTAGGGAAGAAAAGTGGTTTACATCAGGAGGGTCAGGAAGCAGCAAGGGGAAAGAAGAGCAGGAGAAGGAGGTGTGTCCTTCTAGGCCATGCTCCCAGTGCACAGCCTTGTCCACCAGCCCCCACCCCAGCCCGGTCGAACATCACACACTGCTGTTGATTCATGCACTGAGGAGTATAGTGTCCCCCGATCTGTCACCTCCTAGAAGCCCAACTCTCAAAAGGTGCACATTCAGGAGACCTTCTAGATCTGAGCTATAACTCACCCCCTGTCATGATGGACCATTAGGGGCCCAAAGCAAAGGCAGTAACTCATAGACCAAAATCTCCAAAACTATCAATTAAAATAAACTCCTTTTTATAAGATTATTATCTCAGGTGTTTGTTACAATAATGGAAAGATAAATCATTTTCTTTGAGGGTGAAACAGCTGCATAGATTCTATGTCCCAAAAGTAGATTCTCACATACCCATTTACACCTATCTTTGGATGGACAAGCTAAGTTTCAGGAACCTTAAGCAGTTTGTTAGAAGCCTACCTGGTAAGGGGAAGGATAGGACTGAACCTGCTAGCCTGATCCCAGGGCACATCCCAGCTGTGACTGAGAGTCACTCTCCTTACTCCCAGTATGACCTACAATTGCAGGTCTTGCTGCTGGAGGAGCTGGGGCAGCTTAACAAACACACTCGCTGAGAAATGTCTCACTGAGTCTTAGTGCTGTTGGTTTGAATGGTCAGTTTCCGTACAGACTCTGTCTCCAGCTCCTGATAAGTTATCAGTGACTATGCATTATTTGACAATGCCCAGCTTGCTTGCTAATGTGCTTCCTGGGTGGTCGCACAGGGATCAGTGGGGACAGGATGAGTAAAAGTTCATCATGCCTCACAAGAGACCAGAAAAGAGTTGAGCCTCATCTATCATTTCAGTATTCGGCAGAGCACGTGCAGTGTGCAACACAAGCTGGGCGTAGTAGATACAAGCTGAGGGGCATGAGGGAGCTTTGGAGGAAGCGCATAATGCCTGGCTGTTTCTGGGGGCAGAGCAGGGTATATGGAACCAAGGCACCATAGTTACTGATTCTCAGCTGTCTGTAGGCCAAGAGGGAGAGATGGAGGGAGGGAGGGAAAGAGAGACAGATAGACAGATAGACACAGAGAAATAGAGAGAGATAGAGAGACAGAGAGAGACAGAGAGAGACAGAAAAAGAGGGACAAAGACAGAGTCAGAGACAGAGAGACAGAGACAGAGACAGAGACAGAGACAGAGACAGAGAGATCCTGCCTACAAGGAACTGACAGTTCTGAGAGTCTGCAAACCAGAGGCAGCAGCAGTCATGTGATATCCACAGAATTGCTTCTTAGGGGAGCCAGTGCAGTTTTACAGGGGCTCTCCTGCCCTTTTCTGAGCTCCCCTCCCTCATGTGAGCCAGAGCATCTTCTGCTTCTCACGGTTCACAGATGGTACAGATAGGACAAAACACACCTGCTAACCAATAAAACTTAATGCTCAAGTCAAGCAATAAGATTGCCTGTTCATATGCATTTTTACATCCTCCTGTGCAAGAGAAGGAATCCCAATCCCTAAAAAAATAACCTAAGTGAGTATGCAAGGTGCCCCCTCGCCCCTCCTCTCAGGTCCACTGATTTCACCGATGACATCCAAAGTGCACAGGAACAGCAGAGCAGACAGGGATGGGGCCTGGCTGGGGTGTCCCTTCCACGTCATACAATGCAGTGGCATGGCTAGAATGAGCTCCCTGCTGCCTCCTCCAGGATGAGCGGCAGCGAGGAAGTCTGAATCGTCCCCCCTCTCCTTTTCTGCATACTACCACCACCTCTGCTCAATCTCAAGGCACCCGCCTGCCATCTAGAGCACGACGCTGATGGAGCTGAGCTCTGAGGACAGTGCCACGTTCGTACTGGTAGCTGTGGGTCAGCCTGGGTAGGTGCAAATGGACACGCTGAGCCCTGTCCCCACAAGCAAGCCAAGACCATGCAACTACAAGTTCATGGTGGTGGTGCAGGTCTGTCTACAGAGAACATGGACCTGGGCGCTTAGATGGACATAGGGTCAAGGCATGGAAATTCCTAAGGGGAATAGTTTTCTGGCTATGTTATGCAAAAAATGTAAGTACAATTTATATTTTTGTCAATAATCAGAAAAACAGACCTTAATATAAATGTAATCTACATAGGCACTTAAAAACAATTTTCAAACACTTCAAATGTTAAAGTAGATAAATAAGGTTATTGCACAATGGGGAAAGAATGCTTTCTGAACTTTTTTTGTGAAAATAAGAAATGGATAGGTAAGACTGGAGTGCAAATGGATGAGGACCCTCACTTTGCCCAGGGAGGACACTTGGGGCACCCCATGGAACTGCAGGACCATCTTCTGACTCCATAAGAGAGGGGCTTCAGGTGAACGTGAGGATTTTAAGGAAGGGCCTATAGGGTGTTCAGGGTCTCACTACTAGAACAGACTCATAGTGATCTGCCTGTTTACAGCCTCCCAAGAGCTGGGATTTCAGGCACCTGCCACTATACCCAGTCTCAATTGTGGGCTCAGTGCTCCCTGAGGGGTAGGGCCAGTATGGCAGGCCTGGGAATCAAACCCCTGGCCCCTGGCCTGCGGGCAGGTGCTTTAATCCACTGAGCTACTTGGCCAGCCCCAGGGAAGATTTTGAAAATGGTTTTATCTCAGTTCATCTCCTGGCCCCTTGCCAGTCGGGGTGGTTGTGCCTGAGACATCACACCCATGAAGGTGCTAGGAGAAAGTGTGCTTCTGACACACAGGTGCTCTTCGCAGAAGGCAAGGTCTTGGAGGTATGAAAGCGGTGTTACTTCCCCCTTTGTGATCATCATCTTTGGCCTTTGCTCTCTGAAATCAGCAGAGTTCCAGCTCTGCCAAGAAGCGGTAACATGACTCTGAGAAATCTCAGTGTCCAGTACTAAGATTCCTTGACTGCAAAATGGAGACACAGTAGCCCAGGTCTCTGGGGTTCCTTCCAGGCTGTGTCCTCCGTGCCTCTTCTGTTTTGCACTGCATACTCTGGTCATATGCCCTGGGACCTGCAGGCCCCCTGCCAGAGGCAGGCACAGCACCGTGAGACCCTGAAGATGGCATTTAAGTACAAAATTGTGATAGGTAAGTTGGTGCATATTCTGGTTACAGACTTTGCGATTCATCTTGAGAAAAATATACAATATGTTTCTTCCTCTTGGTTAGCAGCAAAGTTTCATCCAAACCAGGAAGATGTGAGCCTGAAGTTTTATCTGCAGAATGCTTGAGGGTTTCTAGGTAGCTGGTGTTCAAGTGCTCCAGCTCGGGCGATGGATGAGTCCTCCTCCCCTCACTAATCTCCCTGTTACTCTCCACATTAATGCATAAACTTTCTGTCCCCCTGGGAGTTTCCCCCTTGTCCCCTCCTCTCACAACCCCTGAAGAAGAAGTGAGAACCAGAAAAGGCCAGTTTTCTGCTCATTTCCCAACCTCACGTCTCCCTGGAGGAGCTGCACAAAGTGTGGTCAAGGGTTGACCTCTGCACAGCTGTGAGGAGGCCCTTGTGTGAAGGTCCTTTGCTTTGGAAGCCCCATGTCCCAGAGATGAGCCCCAGAGTGCCAGGAGAGCATGGGTTTACGTGCTGTGGGATGAAAGCCGAGCTTGGAACCTGGGGCCATTGGCCAGGACGTGCTGGGGGAGAGACACCATAGTGGTGGTAGTAACAGAGGGTATCCGTCTCTGCTCTGCACCTTGCACCCTGAGTTCCTCCCTGAGGTGAGTGGCAGGAGATGATGCCCAGATGCAAGATACTACTCCTCTCCCAGGGGATAAAGAACTCATAGAGATCTTCATGTAGATGCCTGGGCCTAGGCATCTCTGTGTAGCTCTTCAGATTCCAACCTTGCTGACTCACGATTAGCCTGAGGCAGGAACGCAGAGGTCAGCAGAGGCCACCATGATCCAAACATGCTGTACCGAGGCTGAGATCTGGGGGAGAGTGCTGTGAGAAAAAGATGACTCTTAGGGACGTCTTTAGGACGTTACACAGTTGCTGTCTTTGTTAAGAAGAGTTATCAGTTATTGGTGAACAAATGTTTACTCTGTAAAACTCACACATTGGTGTTTTGGGAAATTTGTTATCTTGCTAAGGTCAAAATTCAGCTCAAACGGAAGTGCAGGAGATAGTAGCAGACGGCTGCATGTCCCCAGTGCCCTTTCCCATTTCCTTCTAAGTGCTGGCTAAGGACCTGGCCACCCAGCAGCAAACCCGCACTCCCAGCCTCCGGGGCAGCTGAGAAAGGCTGTGTGATTGCTGGGTGGCCAGGGGGTGTGGGCAGGATTCAGTGTATCTCTCCAAGGCAAAGGCTGAAGCCAGCACTTCTCAGACCCTGGCATGGAAGCCAGCCCTTCAAGACAGTAGACTGCCTGGGCCCCCTTAGCTCTACACTACCTTGGAGGAGAGAAATGAATTTCTGTAATTTTTCAGTAAGGAAGGTGACAAGATGAAATCTATTGCTGTGGCAACTGCCTTTTCTGAAATGCATCTGTCCCTTTCTGAAAAGCACCCTGATACATTTGGAAACTCGTACTTGAAGATGGCATTTTGTGCATGTTCCCACTGATTTTAGAGGGTAATTTTAAGGACGAAATGCAATAGAGCATACATTAAAATGTCCTGTTGTGGCAAATGCTTTATGATTTCAGCGATGTCAAATTCTTCCTCTTCTTGTAAAACTGACTTCAAATACACCTCCCGTCTCCATAAATGGTCTCTCTAGCTTTCTGAGATCTTAGAACAAAATCTTTGCCGCTTTTCTGCTGTGCAGTTTTCTCGGCGCTGCCTTCACCTGTGTAGAGCCCCACCTCTCCCCACCCCTCGGCCCTTCCCCCATGTTTGACTGCTTTAGAGATCTCGTCTCCCTCCCTGTGGTCTGCTTTCCTATGAGAAGCCAGAGCAGTCAGAGGAATGCGCGCAGGTGTTGGGGTGGGGGGAGTCTCCGGGACACCGACACTCATGTGGCTCCCCCGGTCCCCATGTCTGGCAGTGAGGAACCGGATGCCTTCTTATGCCCACCCTGTCTCAGGACCACCCGTCTTCCTGTGAGCTTCCTCTCCCTCAGGTCTCACTGAGCTGCTTTTGCAACAGCCCTGTTGGCCATTGTCATCCGCAGCGGGCTCTGGGCACTTTCTGTTCGGTACCTGTCCACAAAGGGGTGGGCGAGGGTCAGGCGCTGCACAACTGAAGGCAAGCACTGGGAGAAGTAGCTGCACTGCCCCAGAAGGGGCCAGCAGTTTCATTCTAAGACCTTAGAACGCCCGATGGCCTGTGTACAGTGATGGAAAATACACTAGAAGAAGCTAATTTTACAGGGGGATGAGCAAGTACACGACACCATCCAAAGCATGAAGCATTTGCTGCTACTGCAAAATGTTTAATGTCTATTATTTCTCTGGATTAGATAAGGTGTTTCTTTATCAAAATGTTTAAAATATCAATGATTCCCTCAGTTCTTAAGCCTATTCTATTTCTCTTTTTTCTCTCCCTCTGCACCCCACCTCTGCCAAGTCTAATATTGCACCACACCAACAAACTATTTATCTGCCTGTTGTTTGTTATCTCTGTTTCTCACTGCGAAATATAAACTCCAGGACAGATTGTTCCATTTGGTTCACAGGGGGATATACAAAGACCAGGAAAGTGCCCAGCACATAGATCTTCAATCTGCTTTGGCTCAGTGAAAAAATAAATAGATGAGAGGGGAGCTTTATTAACAGGCAGGCAGTGGATGAGACATGAGGGACAGCCAAGGGAGCCCCTGAAGTTGCATGGAGCTTACAAGAGTGACAGGGCAGGGGCATGGAGTGAGACCACCCAGGCTGTCTCCAAGAATGAGCTATATGATATACTGTTGATGCCAACTGGGTGGAGGAGAGCAGAGAAGGACAGTGGGTCCTTCCACCAGGGAGCGCTGAGCTTGATGGGGTTGGCAGGCAGCCAGAGGTGGGGTACAGGGCTGCAGACCACCCCACAGGGATGGATAACGCAGAGGCAGTGATGGTTCCAGGCTGGTGCCCATAGGGGGCACCCTATGTGGCCTGAAGGGAGCACGAGGGGGTGGAGAGGCAGGAGGTAGGATAAGGCCATTTGTGCAGGTGAGGCTCCTGGGCCGCTGCTAGGCTGCATGTAAGCCTTGGCCTGGAAGCGGTGTCTGGGTCTCTAACTCCACCTTGATGGCTACTGAGCTGGATGGCAGTAGCCAGGCCACTTCTATCTCCAGCCTGAGCCATTTCTGGGCATGCCATCTCTCCCATTGTCCCTCCTTATCAAGCTGGCACCCAGCGGTGTCCTCAGTGGCCAGTACTTAATTCACATTGTGTGGACTGTTCACAATGCTCTCGTGGCCCGATGCTTCTGAGCAGCTCCCTCCTGAGCCTGTCTGCCTGGAGGTTCAGCACACAGCCTGCTTCTGCAGACAGTTCTTCCAGTCCTGGGCTCTGAGATGACATCCAAGCAGCCCCTGTGGAACTAGAGGCAGCCACACTGACTGCCTCTTTTCCTTTTCTTCATTTGCCACTGCTGAGCCTCAACGTCCCGTTAAGGAGGCGCAGGGTCTGTGCCTTCTCTGTCCCTACACTGCAGGGTCCAGAAGATGCCAAAGCAAGGAACTCTTCCCTGAGCTGCCTGCTAGACAGCCTGGGGTCAGCCAAGCTCCGATATGGCACAGCTCAGGAAGAATGGCCTCAGCTCCGCTTCTTTCTGACCAATGGCCTCGGGCAGCCCATTCCTCTTCCAGCACTGCATTCCTCTCAGTTCAGAGTCCGTCCTGCCCACCTCACATCATTCCATCCTTGAGAGCAAAAGCATTGGCAGGAGGTGGTGCACACAGCCATTTCCATGAAGCTTTCCCTGCTATTGCTGTTTCTGCCCTTCTCTGCCTGGATGTCCAGCTTGGATCTCAAGAGTCACCAGGATGACCAAAGGTAGACAGAGACGTATGTTTAACACAGTCCCCTGTGGGTCTGCTGTCCTAGCTGCCCCTTGAGCCCTTTACTGGTGAGGTGATGTGACTTTTCAGGGCCACTGTAAACAACGAGTTTGGAGGACTGCCCTGGTCGCACTCACAGACCCTCATGGCTTGTCCTCCAATCACAATAACAATCTGCCTCTCCTGAAAAGAGAGTGAGCCTTGTCGGACCTGGACTGTGTTCTGGAAAGGTGGCCCCCTGAGACACTTGGACCCTTCATGGGCTGTTTTGGCTTCCATGAGCATCTGTTCCCGGGTCCCAGACAATGAAGTACCAAGGACACCAGTTGGATTCATGACTGTGCTTCGGAGAGCCTTATTGCTAAAGACAGAACTGATAAAAAAAAAAATCACATAATAGCAACGAATCACAAAGAAGAGGTTAGAAGTGAGCAGTCTACAGGACAAGTGCAGAGTGTGGCATCTCTAGCTCCACCCTGGGCCTTTGGCCTTAAGGGTTAAGAGCTATCATAGTTGGGAAGAAGAAATGAAGGCTTCTAAAATTGTGATTCTACCACTGCCAAGGGGAGGAAGGAGCTCCTTAAGAATCTAAGGGTTAGGGTATGGTGACAGCACCATCACACTTCCATTCTGTTCATAGGGAACCCTCCGTAGAAAACAGGTGAACTAGAGGACGGACGCCTTTACACTACTGCGCTGTCCATCAAGTGCTACCCTTGATGGTGCCTTGCATGCCAGCCGCGGTACCTTTTCTAGAGCAAATTAAAACATTTCCGGGTGTAGCCTGCAGTCACTGACTTTATGAACGTGCTGCATTGTTTTCCAGGAAAGAACAAGGTGAGGATCACAGACAGTTCTTAGTCACGTGGGAAGGAGAACAATGTACCTTGAAAATCCAGGATGATGTAGGCCCTTCCTGCCTTTGTCACAGAGATTGGGATTCCCTTGATTTGTCACAGAGATTGGGATTCCCTTGATTTGTCACAGAGCTTCACTTTAATAGACTTCAGTGGTGATGCCTTGATGGGAGAGAAATGGCTGCCACACTTGGGACACTGCCAGGGCAGATGTGGCCCAGAGTATGGCAGATCAGCATGGAACAAACTTGGGGAGGAGGAGAATGAGTGGACAGCCACCAACACAGCCTCAAATCCTACCATGCCCATATGGTATTCAGAATCCTAAGACCAAGTGGCTGCCTGGACATTATCTACAAAGTAGAAGAGGCATTCATTCACTTCTTACCTCCCTCCACAAAAAAGAAGGGCCAAATATGGAGAGAATTTGGAGTTGTTCCCAGGTAACATCCTTCACTCATCATGGATATGACTCAGAGACTGGTGATAGGACAGGCTTCAGAACTTGAGAGGGGACCAGAGCACAAAGGGGTCCTGTGGCAGGCCCAGGCAGTGATGCAAGGAGCCTCAATGACCAGATTGCTCAGTAAGCCCTCTGCTATCCGTGCGGTCCATGGTCGGAGGCTTTGTGGCACTGTGGCAAGCTCCAAGGATAGGTAGCCAAGAGCCAGGCCATCTACGGTAGAGGACCGCAGGCCTGCTAAAAGCAATCCAGTCTATCCCTGTGAGTCAGGCTGGTCCAAAGTGCCTTAGAATTAGGAGAGAAGCCTGGTCCTCAGCCTTTACTGAAAAGGCCTCTGTTTTAACAGAGCAGGAGATTAAGGAGTTTGATATTTTTAAGTAAAGCAAGCCCAGTTATTTCAAGCCTTTTTTTGGATAAGGGGTGAGGGGAGCTCTAGCTCAGTGATGGTAACCTTTTTAGAGCTTTTAATGGTAGCAAATACTCTGCGCTGGCTGTGTTCACCACCACTGCATTAGGCTTTTCTTACCTCTAAGGCCATCCTTCTAATCAAGCATATCTTCCAAACAAAATTCAGAAAGAACAGCATTAGCATAACTGAGGAAACATAATCACTACCCATCCTTCTTGGAGAGAAAGCCAAGCTAGGATTTGCCATATCCACAAGGCCCAGAGGCAACTGCCACATTGGTCCTTGCTGGTCTCTTGGCACAGGGTCCCTGCTGAAGGCAGACAGACAGGCACAGCCAGACGGACTCAGATGTGCTCTTCACTTGGCTGGCTTTCACCCCTATGTGAGCCATAACAACAGCTTTGCTTACCATCATCCTGACTATCCTGGAGATGCTCATTTTTAGGGGCTTATTCTGGCTAGCAGTTCTAGGGGGCCTAGTCCCTGATCATAGGCCTTGTTGTCTTAAAGCCTGTGGTGAAGCAGCACAACACAGTGGGAAGTGTGTTGGGGAAAGCAAAATGTTTATGCTATGGCCAGGAGCAGAAGGGAGGAAGGAAGCGGAAGGTCCTGGAGTCTCTCTTTCCCCTGCAAGCAACTGTCCCTGTGACCAAAGGTTGCCCACTAGGCTCACCTCCTACAGGTTCAACACCCTCCCAGTGGCACCCTTCTTTATCACCTAGGCCCTTGGATGCCCTTCTACATCCCAACTCTAGCCCCTTGCTTCTGTGTTACAAGTATGATGGCCATTTCTACACACCAGGCTGGACTCCACTCAAGACTCAGTGATCAGACATATTCAGAGAATCACACCCTCCCTCCTTGGCCCTGACCCTTCCCTCTACAGAGTGTCAAGATAGGACTTTAATCCCTTATCCAGGGTCCTCTCTGTGCCTGGTTCTGTCACCCAAATGGCTTTCCCTCCCTCCTCCCTACAGCCTCATGAGCTCATGAAGAGTACCGTATCCTACCCTAAAGATGAGGAGCTTGCCTTAGGGGCCTGAGGCATCCAGATGAGGTTTCTAGGTAGTATGGGAGGTGGAGCCTTTTGTCTCCTGATTCTGTCTGAGGCCAGCATCCCCCAAGAAAAGACTGCCCTGAGAAGAGGAATGAAAACCACATTTTCAACAAAGAATCACAAAACTTTACGGTGTCTGATCTGGAAAAGAGGCTATTTAGGTGTAAGTACCTATTGCAAAGGCTATCCAGTACAAGAGCCTCAGCCTTGTTATGAGGCCCTGGGACAAACAGGAAGAACAGAGGAAGGCCGCTGTCAGACAGAAGACAACTGGGAGGAACAGCACAGCGATGGCGACGTAGGGAAGGGAGGCCCCGCAGGAGGCCTGTGTGCGCTGCTGCCCCTGTGCAGAGACGCTTCAAATGGACACTACTGGAGACACTCAAAGCTCTTTCTGGTTTTCGTATTCAGTCTTTGGGATTCTCTGCCCCAACCCAGGGGCTTGTGAGTTTCCATTTATGTGCCATAGCCAGTCCTTTGCCTGTTTCCTAAATGAAGTTTTATTGGGCTGGCCAAATGGCTCAGCGGATTAAAGTGCTGCAAGCAGGGGCAGGGGCCAGGGGGTTCATTCGCTGGTCCTGGGGTGCCAGCCCCACCCTCCAGACGTGCTGTGAAGGCAATTGAGACTGGGCATGGTGGCGTGTGCCTGTAATCCCAGCTCTTGGGAGGCTGTAA